>QLIY01001254.1:6788-45748 GCA_003260075.1 Phallusia mammillata | reverse complement strand
TCTCAATATGCTGTTCTATGCGATTTTCATGGGAATTTTCAATGCATACATGTTGACAATGCCTCCACCTTATTCCATTAGTAAGCTTTTCATATGTATACACACAAAATTATTTAAAACCCATATGAAATTGGTCTGGGGGATATTTTACCTTAACCCAGTCAGCTGTGTGTAAAAAGAATGTTGCTTAGTGGCTACGTCATTAATGGTTACGTCATAATATTCAGACGCTCGTTTATATTGGTCAAATAATGTGTTTAAGTTTATAGAGCTCTTCTGGCAAAATGTATTTTTATTCCGACGTTTCGACATCCTATACAGGTCGCCTTCATCAGGGTAAATAGGCTGGCAGCAATAGCTTATATAAATAACGTGTTTGTTGTTAGGAATAGTACCTGGTCAATGCCACCGGCATTTTGAAAGGAAAGGTGGCAGCAGATTTTATAATTGCTTTAAAATAAATTATTCGATGTTGTATAAATCATAGTACGTCAGGCCAGTTGAATGAGTAATACCAAATCAAGTCGTTTATCAAGCATTCCTGGACATTGAGATATGGGATGAAATATTCTAGTCTGCTGTGGGATTCGAACCCGCAACAGAAGCCTATTTAGGGCCATCGGGAAATATTTTCATGTGATAACAATGTTACTTATATTCATTGACTAATTGCAATACTCGTAATTGAAACCTAAAGCTGAAATCACCCAGTCCGAACTTTAAGCCTCATAACAATGGACGTAAGTTCAGAAAAAAACATTAAGTCGTTTATATTTTAGTTTTAAAGACTAAAGGACTAAACTTCATCTTTAAAACTAAAGGATGAACGACTAAATGTTTTTTCTGAACTTAACATCCATTGACTAATTGCTTAGTTTTTCGCACTTTTTACCTTATTACGTTTACTGAAAAGCGACAAAAGCTCGACAAAATCATTACAAAACTACAACAATCTCCTAATTTTCACACAGATTCGAGCAACGTGACGCCATC
This sequence comes from Phallusia mammillata, assembly GCA_003260075.1. NCBI lineage: Eukaryota > Metazoa > Chordata > Ascidiacea > Phlebobranchia > Ascidiidae > Phallusia > Phallusia mammillata. Next base: position 44,755 of record QLIY01001254.1, on the reverse strand, counting down.
ATGCGTAGCAATAATCACTGAAGCGCAGCTATTATACGGACCTTGTTACAACTACAACTTTTGGACCAGAGCGGCCAAGTATTTTGTCATTATCCTTTCAGCACTCAATTTAGTAAAAGAGGTGACAATTTTTCTTTATTTTTTCGGAAAAGTGTTCTTGCTAGAACTTTCATTTAAATCGGGGTTTCTCAATCTATTTACTTCACAACCAAAGTTTATATTTTTATTTTCCTTACCAACATTGTATTGTATGACTCAGAGTTGTAAGCTGGCCCGAACTTCTAATAGCCTTTAGTACAAGCCCGAAGCCGGGCCCGAACCCGAACCGTTTTTAGAAGCCTATTTAGGCCAGAAACCTTGATTGACAGGCATATACATGACAGTCCAAAGTACTGCTGTACAGAATATACATAAAAAGACATACACAATGGACAATAATAGACAAAGGCTCATAAACACGCCCTAGCGGGCTGTTGGGCTTGAGGTCAAGTCCAGCAACTATCTACTTTGCTCGGTAATTTAATTAACAGGCTACAGAATATGAAGTCGGTCACGAATCAAATCCGTTTGTTAAAAAACCTAACCCCAATACCCAGTCAGACTTGTGTGACTAGTGTAAAGATGCCATTTAGTAAAATGCATATTCCACTATCGGAAATGGATTGATTAATTGATTTTGTTAAAGTAAGGATTTGATGCTGTTGGATAAAGAATGCAAACAATAATCGTCAGTTAAGCTCTGCTGCTGATGGATTTTAATCAGTTTCTGATTCCGCTGTTTCAAAATGTTTTATTTTTTGTCACAAAATTATGCATCTTTTGTCGTTTACAGTTCTACCAGCTTTACTCTTGCAAGTTTTCCTACTTCTTGAGTTTCACAAACCTTCTCGAAGTTTCGCTTGGGGGGGGGGGGGGGGGGGTTTATTCCGACACAAGTTCAGCCGGACCGAACTACGTCGGTGTAAGAGAGGTGTGTAATTATATTAGCACCCAAAAAGCGAGTAAACTTTAGATAATCCAGACCCGTTTGGCCAAAACAAAATGTTCGGATTGGGAAAAGATCTGGATTAACCGATTTCGATTAGTTAAAGCTTAACCAGATTTACAAATCCTTTGCACCACAAGTTTTGTCTGAAATAGATGAAGATCCGGATTAACCGAGGTTTCCTATATTTCGTTCGTGATAGACCCCATTTTTTGACCATTCGAATATTATAGGCACATGCCTAAAACTCATTTAGAGATCAATCAGTTTTTATACATCCAACAATACTTTTGTTAAAGTTTACTGGGCCAATTGCTCCTAGGGAGTCGATGAAAGCAAAAATAATTACGTTTCTATTACCGTTATCTAAATACAAGACAAAGTGAAATTCTTTACCCAACAACTAAACCTTTCAGTGCACCCCTTTTGTGCCTAAATTTAAATTTACGTCATTAAAAGAGGTAAATTGCATAGAAAGACCTGAATAGAATATATATTTTGATGGATGTTCAAAAGGGCCGTTACATGTAGGTTGGGGCAACTGCGGTCTAAATTACAGGATGTCGAAAAGTATTTAACAAGCACTGACTTCAGAAACAAATGCCAAAATGCCTGGTTAAAGTTACATATGTTATAAATATAGAATAATGCCCACACAGTCCTGATACAGTTAGTTGAAATAATAGTACGCCAGGTCTATAGAAGGCGTTATACCGCAGCAATCCGGTATTCCAAGCATTAGGGGGGGGGGAATAATGTCCAAACTTAAAAAAAAGTAATTCAAACCACAGTACGCATGGTCCAACGAAATAAAATCATACAGTACGTACATCGTGTAGTACGCACAGCCGGTCTTCCAAGCATTCCTGTGTAGCAAGGCAAAACCTAGAAAAAATTCGTCTACGATGGGATAAGTCGAATCACAACTCACAAAAGTTAATTTAAGTACTATTGTCGCTCACAGGATTGGCAATGGCAGGTTGGAGCCATCTGTATTTTTCTATCGTGGATGGTTTTAATCATGTTTGTGCGAAACGTACCGACGTTTGGAATATATGTTCTAATGCTTAACCATGTTCTTCGGACATTTGTTGAATTCTTCGTCGTTTTTGTTCTCTTCATTTTGGGCTTTGCGTTCAGTTTCCATTGTTTACTACAAAACCAAGTGGGTGAGATTGTTACGAACATATAGTCATTTTCAAAATTGAATGTAATTTATGACGTCAGAAATAGGGATGTTCAAAGTAGAATACCGAGTCCACGTAGAAATGTTATACGCATACGTTTACTTTTTTACCCACGCACAGTGCACAAATTTATATCGGTTCTAATTACCCGATACAAACGACAAAGTTGGACTCGAATCTGACTGGATTCGAATTTGTTTTAGAGCAATTTTACCCCAGTGAATTTTTGGTGTTGGTTAGTTTTTTAATTTGTAAATCAAAAGTGAAATAAGAACTAGATTCGATGTTCAGGATTCGAAACAATTGTTCTAGAATACCCAGTTATTCTAACTTGAACATCCCTGATCACAACCAAGATAGATGAATGCAGTGGTGGGATTCAATTTTGTTGTCAGCTGGTTCTATCACAAAGTCATATTTTTCAGCCGGTTCTGTTACAAAAAGTGGGGGGGGGGTATGCAGTGGTGGGATTCAATTTTTTTGTCAGCTGGTTCTATCACAAAGTCATATTTTTCAACCGGTTATGTGTCAAAAAGTCTATTGACAGTAATGCTAACCGGTTCGCTGATCTTATAAAATGTAGTGAGACGATTCTATAGAACCGGTGCGAACCAGCTGAATCCCACCACTGGATGTATGTATTTCACCAATATTTGTTACGTAGTAGGCGTTTCGGGAATGGTGGAACGCGGTGATCAAGACTTCACTTATGATGATCGGGGAATTCCAGTTTGAAGCCGTTTTTGTAGCTGAAGTTGCGGCAATTGAGACCGCTGCTAGCGACCACACAATAACTGTTTCCACTGTAAGTAAGTTATTTATAATGCCTAGTGATTATTGCACGGAATGTATTAGTAAATATTTTCAAGATTGGTGCGTTAATACAAAAACTTGCTGGTCCAATCCTGCTTTAGTTTGATCGCCTAGTCTAGTGGTTAGAGCAATCGCGTGCCACTTGTTAGCTGAGCAAGAAATTTAGCGACATTTCTCCAACCCGGTGAAACTAATGACTAATTTTCCAACTCGAAAAAATCAAATCACGAATGATTCAACGGACTTGCAAGAAAGCAGGCAGCTCGACGGCGGAGCATTGTGTCTTCGGGCCCTCCCATCGATGATATGATACAAAACAGCAAGCAGTTTATAGTGATTCTGTTACTTGTGTCACAATTTAATCATTATCTTACTTCACAGGTGAACTACCGAGCTGTGTCTTACATCCTCTTCGTGATCTTTCTGATCATAATGAGCATCATCATCATGAATTTACTGGTAAAAACTGTAAAAATAATCTTGCACTTTCACCACCTAATGTGTTTGATTTTGATGCAAATGTTGTCGTCATCTGAGCCTAACAACCCTTGTGGGGGGGGGGGTATAATGAGCATCATCATCATGAATTTACTGGTAAAAACTTTAAAATGAAACTTACACTAACAGTGCTAGTGTGTTTGATTTTGATGCATATTATGTCGTCATCTAAGGCTAACAACCTTCGTGCTATATGTGTCACTAATTGTTACAACGTTTCTAATATTAGTTAGTTGTGTGGCACAATATGTTGCAGGTCGGTCTTGCAGTCGACGACATTAAAGGTGTACAAAAGAATGCCGAGCTCGAATATTTAGCAATGAAGGTAATGATGTTACTTACAATCAGTGACGGGATTCGAATTTTTTGTCAGTCGGTTCTATCACAAAAGTCATATTTGGGGGGGGGGAGAGCTCGAATATTTGGCAATGAAGGTAAAGATGTTACTTACAATGTAAAAACAATGTTACACCGAAATAACTGGAAATTTGTAAACAAAACCAAACATTTATCCACGAAGTAAAAAAAAAACAATCAAATACAGTGCAGCATCAGCGCGTTCAACCTTAATCCACTAATTGTGTTCTTTACTGTAATGCGCTCCATAACGTTTTAACATTGCACAGACATTTCCAGCTTGATGATTGTTTTAGTGCTATTGCGTCGCTGTTTTTTTGTACAGGAATAAAATAAAAACTATGTTTTTGTAGGTGAAACTCACCTTAGACGTGGAGTATTCGTTACCACAATTTATTAGACGTCGACTCAAGCGACAATATTGTTGGTTTTACCCAGACAAATACCGCAAAAGATCGGCCTTCATACAATGGCTGTTTTCGGTGGATAACTTGAATCGCTCCACGATCAACAAAGCCCTTAACCCTGAAAAGGTGGGTAACATACAAATGAATTTAGGTCTATGTTGTCATCATTGTTGCTTTTTGTTTGTAATCCATGTCCCTTGTTACAGAACAAACAAGGGGGGGGGGATGTAAAAACAATGTTACGCCGAATAACTGGAAATTTGTAAACAAAACGAAATATTTAGCCACAAAGTAGAAAAAACAATCAAATACAGTGTAGCTGCAGCGCGTTTAGTCATAATCCACCAATTGTGCCCTTCACTGTTTTGCGCTCCATACCGTTTCACCGTTGCGCAGTTATTTCCGGCTTGGTGATTGTTTTAATACCACTGTGTTGCCGTTTTTTCCCCTAGGAATTAAATAAAAAGTATGTTTTATAGGTGAAACTCACCTTGGATGTGGAGTATTCGTTGCCACAATTTATTCGACGTCGACTCAAGCGACAATATTGTTGGTTTTACCCAGACAAATACCGCAACAGATCGGCCTTCATACAATGGCTGTTTTCAGTTGACAATTTAAATCGCTCCACAATTAACAAAGCCCTTAACCCTGAAAAGGTGGGTAACATACAAATGAAGTTAGGTCTATGTTGTCATCATTGTTGCTTTTTGTTTGTAATCTATGTCCCTTGTTACAGAACAAACAAGAGATACTCGAGAAACGAGTCAATTCCATAGACCAAAATGTCGAGTCGCTGGATCAAAAAGTCGGGTCTCTGGACCAAAAAGTCGAGTCGCTGGATCAAAAAGTCGAGTCTGTGAACCAGAAATACGAGTCGCTCGACAAAAAAGTTGAGTCGTTGGACCAAAAAGTCGAGTCATTGAACCAAAAAGTCGAGTCGGTAGACCAGAAAGTCGAGTCGCTCGACAAAAAAGTCGAGTCATTGGATCAAAAGTACGAGTCGATTGACCAAAAAGTCGAGTCAGTGAAAGAAATGATAACAGCGATACTGTCACATTTCAAAGGGGGGGGGGGTCGAGTCGATGGATCAAAAATACGAGTCGATGAACCAAAAAGTCGAGTCGGTAGACCAAAAAGTCGGGTCGGTAGACCAGAAAATCGAGTCGATGAACCAAAAAGTTTATTCGATGGACCAAAACGTCGAGTCAGTGAAAGAAATGATAACAGCGATACTGTCACATTTCAAAATTTGTGAGGACAAAGTTGTCAAAGAAGGTGACATAAACTCGTGACACCATAAAGGAACTTTCCACTGCGAGTGCGACTTTTAATGGTGAAAAATGTAAAAACATCTTTGGCAAAAAAATACTTTTGTAAATTGATTCGTAAAGTTTCTGTGACCAAAACTATCGCGTGGCAAGAGAAAAAAGTTAAAATTCAAATGTACTTCAATCTATTTATTGTACTGAGTTTATCTGCCTTTATTTAATTGCAATAAACATTCCTTTGTGTGAATAATGTGAAGGGATTTTGAACCGCTTACATATTTATACTTAATTGTTTCATTTTCCGTAACGTTTTTCGATATCAAACCATAAACTTGACGAATTCAATAGTTACAGACTTAACCTAACAAACAATACCGAAAAGTGTGAGATTCGGTTTGAATTAAATTTCATTCTATTCGAACTTCATCCTGACTTTTTTCCCCTGCTACGAAAATGGAACCATTTATTTTCGTGTTGACTGCATGAGGTGGGGGGGGGGCTCATTCTATTCGAACTTAATCCTGACTTTTTCTCCTGCTACGAAAATGGAACCATTTATTTTCGTGTTGACTGCATGAGGTCTACTGTCGGCACTCAAGTTGAAGCTGAAATACTGAGAATGTAGAAATTGCAAAAAATACATTTCTTGAAAGCTTTGGGGAAATCATCAAATGCATAGTTATGTATTTCGAGTGTTTGTGTTGATTCAGTCGCTGAAGTCAACAAAATCATAAGCTTTTGGATTTTGTGCTTTGACAATTGCATGATACGTGTCAGTTGCTGCGAAAAATCGGGAACGGATGATTTTAGAAAAGACACATTTTCAAACATGACAAGAGTGCATATTGGATTTCATTTTGGAAACCCTGTTGAAAAAGGCATTTCAGGCACAAAACAATGAAGATATTCAGACGGTTTGTTGCACAACACAAAATCCTTATTTGGTAATAAAATTAAATGAAAACTGTTTGAAAATATGTCAACTGGGAAATAGAAACGAAAAGCTTTGGTGCTGAATTCAATGCCTGTTCAATCAATGTCATAAAATAACAGTAGTAGAATAAACAAATACATAATTTCAAAACAATAAGACCATAAAAAATGACCAAAAAGTAAGGAACTACAAAACAAGTGAGAATTTTTAACTGTTTTTCAAAGGTTTTGAACTAATAACACAAGGGTTTTTAAACCAGTAACCTGTTTGAATTTTTTTAAAAATTGCTTGAGTTTTGTTGACAAGAAGAAACATTTTAGCTGTTCTGTGTTTTACAATTTTAAACAAAAAACTTTTCATTGCACAGAGTGGAACTTCATACTATGAAATGTAACAGAATCTTACACTCTGGGTTATCACAAAAAAAACACTAAAAATAAGGAACAAAAACAGTAGGTTGGCAAAACTTATGATTAAAAAACAAATTTCATTATCTCCAGGAAATATGGATGAAAATGGAATAATCTCTTGAAAGCTTGAACACCATCTCACAAATCCTTCACTTCCATAACAAAAGGTGGTGCAGGTAACCCTATGTCGTTGTACACTGAACAGGACTTGAAGTCGCAAGGTCTTTGGCCCCAAGCGTAGCGGAGAATCTGTGGCTTTGCCTTTATCATCTCACAGCCCTTGGAACTAAGAGTGATTGTGTGTTGGGTATGGGATAGAATTGGGGCCCAATACCACTCGGGAGATGGCTTGGGGTCCATTGGGTCACATTTATTTGTGTCGCAGCATATCTGCAAAAATAACATGATAATATTTTAAAGAAAAAACGTATCTTTACTTTAAACCAGGGGTGTGCAACAAGCGCCCCGCGGGCCACTGCCTGCCAAGCTATATAGTGTGGCGGGGGGGGGGATTGAATTCTTCTATTGCGGCAAAACTCTCTATTATGTTCAACAAAAGAAAAAAACAGAATTAAAAGATTCTTGCAACATTCTATTGTGTTTGCTGTGGAAGAATTTCAAATTCATTGAGTACATGAAAAAAATGTATGGGGGGGGGGTGGAATTCTTCTATTGCAGCAAAACTCTCTATTATGTTCAACGAAAGAAAAAAAAAGATTTAAAAGATTCTTGCAACATTCTATGGTGCTTGCTGTGGAAGAATTTCAAATTCATTGAGTACATGAAAAAAATGTATGGGGGGGGGGGAAAAATGTTACACACCCTTGCTTTAAACCTAACCTAACCAGTGAAATTGTCCTGTCAGAAATTGTTTTGTGACTGAATGAGTGTTGCAAGAATCTTCTGCCAATAACAAATGAGAAATGTCAAAAAACTGTTTAAAAAGTGTACTTGTATTGTGCAATTGTATTTAAGTTTTTAAAGTCACACAAACAAAGTAAAAACCTCAAAGTTTCCAACTTCTTGAACTTGTAGTTTCTGATCTTGAGGGTAAGTGACAACAATTTCGCCGTCAGCTGTTCTTGCTGCAGACAAAATGATAGGACCCTGTGGGTTGTATTCTAATCCGTATGAGACATTAAAAGCGCCGAGAACAAGTCGTTTGGCAACATCTTCTTTGTCACGAGGATGAACCATTCCATATGGGGAGTCATCATCAGGTAAATCGATTGCCACGGCCATAAAGGTGTTTTGCATAATCGAGTTTGGAACATAACCAATGTCTGCTGTTTGGTGCCACCTAATGTTAGCAAATAGTGCATGATCTTCATTCACTGGAGCCAGCTAAAAACAAGGAAGGTAGGCTGATTATGCAAATACTGGGTCAAAAATAAGAAATAATCATTACAAAACTACTAAATGTCAAAAAACAAGAAGTAACAATACTTATCAGATGTGATTTTAACTCAGTGAAACATATAAACATGCTGTTAAATGTTCAGTCACATGATATTCTAATTTAATGCTTTCAGGTTAAATGCTAAAATTGGGGTATGTTAGACAACATATGAAGCACATTTTTAAGCTATATGTCACTGCAAGCAGTTTTACCCATCACAATGAATTTTGGAATATTTGTAGAACCGCGTTTGATCTGTACTGATTGGAAAGCGTGCACCTAAAATTAGTTAGTTAACACGCTAACGATTTTCCAAACACCATATGTGTACATACATATTTGTGCCAATTTGTTTGGGGGGGGGGACCATATGGGGAGTCATCATCAGGTAAATCCATTGCCACAGCCATAAAGGTGTTTTGCATTATCGAGTTTGGAACATAACCAATGTCTGCTGTTTGGTGCCACCTAATGTTAGCAAATAGTGCATGATCATCATTCACTGGAGCCAGCTAAAAACAAGGAAGGTAGTCTGATTATGCAAATATTCGATCAAAGATAAAAACGAAACATTACAAAACTACGAAATGTCAAAAAACTAGACATAACTTATCACATATGCTTTTCAACCCAGTGAAAAATATAAAAATGCTATTAAATATTCAGTCAAATGCTATTCTAATTTAATGTTATCAGGTTAAATGCTAAAATTGGGTTATGTAAGACAACATATGAAGCACATTTTTAAGCTATATGTGACCGCAAGCGGTTTTACCCATCACAATGAATTTTGGAATATTTGTGGAACCGCATTTGATCGGTACTGATTGGAAAGCGTGCACCTAAAATTAGTTAGTTAAGACGCTAACGAGCCAATTTTCCAAACACCATATGTGTACATACATATTTGTGCCAATTTGTTTTATAAAGCTCCAGCATGTTTTGGTGCTATTCATAATAATAAAGTACACACAAATCATAAAATTTTAATTCAAAAGCATACAAGATTTAATACCTGCACAAAACCAAACGGAAATTCAGAGTCTGTCTCCTGGTGTGATTCATACCATGATCTTCTCCAGTCAGTTATCATTGCAGGAAACGAACAGGCATATTTGTCAGGGTGGTAAATTGCATTTTGTTCACCTGTGAAGTGTGAGGCTTGTAAAAATATGCTACTTGTTATAAACACTACTTTACTGCTTTTAGTTTTTGAACGATTTATGAATACTGTCGCTTTGTTAAAAAGGGTTTTTAACAAGACCAAATTAACAATCTTTCAACAAAAAAGTAAAATAGGGCCTTTTCTACATCTGGGTAGTAAGTGGTATTCACTTTAGTCATGCAATACACTAGATTAGATTTGTGGGCAAAAAGTCACTCATTAGAAAATGTTATTGTGAAAGTGAGCTAACACACATCAGGAGTATAGGGGGGGGGGCCAACAAAAAAGTAAAATAGGGCCTTTTCTACATCTGGGTAGTAAGTAGTATTCACTTTAGTCATGCAATACAGTAAATTAGATTTGTGGGCAAAAAGTCACCCATTAGAAAATGTTATTGTAAAAGTGGGCGAACACACATCAGGAGTATACATTTTAACACACAAATAATCATAATTCAATATTTTTAGTTTTGTTCCGACATATGCAAAAATATATTTGCCAAGTCACCTTGATACCAAATTGCTCCTTTAATAGTCATGTTAAGCAAGGGATGGATCATAGCATTCCACAGCACACTGTTTTCATTTGGGTTTATTTTAAACTTTTTGTTCTCTTTCAACATTTGATGTTCTTTTTGCTTCAGGTATTCCATCAGTTTTTCATACTCTGTGTCACTGTAAATACGTATACAAGGTTTTTTAAAGTGATTTTCACACGCATATGGCTAGAGAATTAGAAAATAAGTGCTTATTTTAGTTAAACACTTGTGTAAAAAGAATACATAAAATTTCAGCTTTGGTTGTATTAATGGTTGCGTAATAGGATAACCAGGCAATGTTTTTAGTACAATATATTAAGAGAGAAAATTTGTTTGTGCCCTTGGTGCATTTAAGTAAACTGAAAGAAAGCTAACAAAAGACAAAGCCTCAAATTGACATTGTGCTTGATATGGTTTCCGATTAACAGTTAACAATTGCTTGATGTACTTGGGTTGGATACTAATTACAAATGTGACCTTCATGTAGCAATGCCAGCATATGAAACTCAAAAAATTTAAAATGTTAGAGATCATTAGTACTGGTAAGGGTGATTTGTTAACAGCTGATGCATTCAGTTTTTTATTTATTTTTATTTAGAAACTTAATAATATCCCTCTGCTAAAGTTACACTTTCCATTCTAAAATCACACATTGCATATTGGCAAGCGATTAGTTATGGGGGGGGGGTGACCTTCATGTAGCAATGCCAGCATATGAAACGCAAAAAATTTAAAATGTTAGAGATCATTAGTACTGATAAAGGTGATTTGTTAACAGCTGATGCATTCAGTTTTTTTTACTTTTATTTAGAAACTTAATAATATCCCTCTTTCCATTCTAAAATCACACATTGCATATTGGCAAGCGATTAGTTATTTGGACAGCCATGACTAAAAACTAAACCTTGAGGTCATGATAGTGTTCATTTTACAGTTAGTACTAACTGGCTATTTTATTAAAGAACACACTTACTAAGCATTTAATCCACATTTTTGTAAAGCTCTGTTGGACGACCAACTTTCCACCGGTGTTCCTCCCCATGTAGATGCAACTAGTCCAATTGGTATTTGTATTTCATCATAAAGATGCCGTCCAAAAAGCCAACATACTGCCGAGAAATATTTCCAAACAGGTCCGCCCACAGTCTCTAAAAATGAACAAATGAATATAGAAACAGAATGCTTCTTTCTACACGTAGAAGACATCAGAAAATGTGCATTAGTCATCAAAATTCTGTAATAGGAAAAAAAATTGCCATTCTATATTAGTCATAAAAGGGTTATTGACAAAAAGGTGGATTTTGAAAATCTCATATTTACAAATTGCAACATTTTATGCCTGAAATCTGGCATAGAGATCTTAATTTACCTTTTGACGGAATTGACCAATTTTCTTCAATTGACATTAAATCATACATGCTTGTTTCCGATTCAGTTTCAGCCACAGTGAAAATTCGAATGTCAGGATAATTTGATGTAAGCTCCAACTCAGCACTTGCATTGAAAACCTGTTTCAAAAAAATAATTGTTTGGTGTGACAGTCCCGGTCCCATAGTTTAGTTTCAACACAGTATACCACAGTTAATCCAAACTGTTTGGACCAAAAAATTTGTCCAGATTAAGATAGGATTAAGTGAAGTTGATTAGTTCAAGCCTTACCACATTACAAATTATTTGTACCTCGAGTTTTGTCCGAATTAGGCAAAGACCGGATAAACAAAGGTTTACTGTATTTGCTAAAGAGATGTAAACTCAAAATCTATCAATAAACTTTACCTGTGACATAGTAAACTGCATGTTGCTTTGTCCTGAGCAAACCCATACATCACCGAACAAAATGTTTTCCAAAATCACAGCGTTAAATATTTCATCAGCATTTTGGACAGCACTTAAAACTCTTGGGCCCCCGACAGGTTGAGGTTCTAACTTTACCACCCACATTCCTTTTCCATTGGGACCCGTAGTTACAGTGGTCATATATATGTCTGAATCGAGTGAAACCATTACAGATGCCCCAACAGTTCCATAGCCCCATATGACTGCTCGTTGGGGCTCTCGCTGCAGAACCATGTTGTTTTGAAAGTAGGAGGCAAAAGCAAAGTCATCTCCTTTACATAAAAAAGCAGTGTAAGATTTAAAAGTTTTACCACAAAACAATTAAAAAAAACTAAGCACCGATTTTTTTTAACCAGTGATGCTAATTGATATTATTTTGTAAAAATGATCAAACACAAAAGTTTAACACCAAATATTCGGTTTATGCTGCCATTTTAATTTCTTTTTTACTAAGCAAAAACAATATCATTATTTAAAATTATAATTTTGAGTGGAAATAGAAAATCGTATTTTTAGTTGTACATACGTAACATACCTGAACAAAATGCAGCTATATGTAGGATCAGACTTACATACAAAACTAGGAGTTGCATTATAAAGTTTTTTGACTCCAATATCGAGGCAAATGTGAATTGTGAAACAATTGCAACAAATTTACTTTTTCAAAGCAGTTCCTGCAGCAACTCACTAATTTGTTTTGCCCTAGTGGCGATAACTGATAAAACAGTTCCACTGCAACACAAACTTGTGTTGCTGCTCCTGCAAAGTCTTGCTAAGGAGTTTTTAGACGACCTTTCCATTAGAACAGGGCTACTCAAACTTTCTTGATCTGCGACCCCATTTTAAAACAGAAATTTCTACGCGACCCCTTGATGGGTATGATGTAAAGAAATACTTGTAGTTTATATATATACCATCTAATGGCGCCTAAAAAGCCTAAATTAATACATAGATTGACAGTCTTAGTTTTTATGACGTCATAATCTATATTGTGACGCTTGTGGTATCTGCTTTTCGCATTGTTTGCACACAACAGGCATAAAAAAGTCGGGCGCACATGGCTACTAGGCTGGTAACACTCTTTTAAGTTCTACAAAAATGTGTTTATATCAGTTTAAATACACGGGAATGATGTTTAAACAATAAATGTACGCACGTATACCCTTTATTGTGGCTGTCATAATAACCCATAATGTTTCGCGACCCCAAAATTATATTACGCGACCCCAATTGGGGTCGCGACCCACAGTTTGAGAAGCCCTGCATTAGAATAAGTCACTTTGTTTTCTTTTTGCCGAAGCAAATGAACTCGACACAACTAAACGCAACAGTATTGGACTGTTTAAAAATCCTGATAAAACGTGTGCAATACCGTCACGCAAAAACTACTCAACGGAGCGTATGCTGACGTATAAAACCGACATACAAAGAAACTTAGCTTAAACTTAAAAGTAGGTCTGTGGAAATAACATCGGTATGATATTAAATGTAGGCCGCACAAACCGTAAGGTAAAAACTTTGTAAAGCCAAATACGCGACCACAGCGATCACTTACGGGTTTTAGTGCATTTGTGATTTGTGTTACTATGTTGTCTTTCACCTGGCGAAATAAACTCAACTCAATTGATAAACAATGGCCTAAATCTAAGTCAGGGGTGTCCAAACTTTTTCTAACGGGGGCCAAATTTTACCAGATAAAGACACCCGCGGGCCAACGTTTTTTCAGAATTAATTTACAAATTTACAGGATTTAAGGAAATTTTGTTGAGTCAGCACCTCCCTTTTTACCGGTAGGCTAAATGAAGTTCCATGGAAAGCTTTTGCGTGATGTAGCGTCGCCAAAACCCAAAAACTTAATCCAAAGTTCCAAACTATGGCGGGCCATACGCAACACAATTTAAAAAAAACAGCCTGATAAGAAACTGGTTGGTCATTGCCACATCAAACAACTACCCCCTTGAGCACCGACAAAAACTTAAACCTCTGTCATGGGTCGGTCTGATANCACCCCTGATCTAAGCGTTCCTTTTGAATAATTTTACATTTCCACATTGAAAAAACTTGAAGTGTATTTTTGGGTACTGGTATTAAAATTGGGGTTTCAGACTTTCAGATGTTTCAAATAAAATAACTCAAAAGTTATCTTATTAGTGCACATATGGTAAAACCGAAAAGCAAACAATAGGTCTGCTGGTAATTTGATCCGTCGAGTTGTTTCCGACATAGGGATTGTTATGTTACCAACCCTGCCATAATGTTCCTGTCACCAAGGAAACAAACTGAGGTCCATTGAATGTATCAAATCACATATCATTGTTTAAAATTGCATAATCTCTGTACATTCATACGAAGCTGCATATATATATCAACACATGAAAATGGAACAGCACCCATTGCATCAAAAATATCACAAAGACACACACAATTCGTTTTCAGGCAAAAATTTTGCATTGAAGAAAAATTGTAAGACTACAAAACAGTGTTTATAAAGATTTTTTTTTCACAAAATGATGAATTTCAAATGCTTTAAATTCAAACATCAAGTGACACAAATGAATAGCTGGAATGAGCCCTGAAGCGTTGATGCAGACCAGCGCTCACGGCATACTCACATAGAACAAAAAAATCACGGTACATATTTTTTATTAAAAGTCAGTGATTAGGAATCCAAACGGCGGTGCAGGCAAGCCTAAATCATTATATACTGAGCACGGGGGGGGGGGGGGGGGGGGGGGGGGAGGTTCTAACGCCCAAGCATAGCGCATATACACCGGTTTCCCTCCTTTGTTTGAGCAAAATTTGGCATCAAGGGTAATAGTATGAGTGCTGTGCGAAGCAATTGGTGCTAAAACCCAATCTGCAGATCCAAAAGGATCGTAAACGTTACATTTTGAAAAGCTGCAGCAAACCTGCAAAAATAAATAGTTTGTTTTTATGTGAAATATGTGCAGGTTTTATACAAATATTCCTACCTCGAAATTTTTCTGGTCGGTTACAACCAGGCTTTGGTCATGAGGATAGCTTACCACGACATGCCCATCATTTGTACGTACAGCTGACCTTACAATGGGGCCATCAGAGTTATATTGTTGTCCATAAGCTATTCGTAACCCTGACAGCGCAAGTCGAATGCCCACGTCCTCCTTATAACGGGGATGAATTGCCCCAAAGGGTGATGCATCGTCTCGAAGGTCCATTGCAACAGCCATAAAGGTATTTCGCATAACTTCGTTAGGAACAAAACCATAATCTGCAGTTTGGTGCCAACGGATTTTTGGAAAGCTACCGTCGTCAGTAACATTATTGGTGGCAAGCTGATAAAATAAAAATGCCTAATTTGAGATGGATATTACCAAGGGTGAGATAAATTAATGAAGGGCAGTACTGTACAGTGTGATTGTTTAGCATAGAGGCCACAATGTTTACGGCAAATGATACAATAAACCAAGAGTGGGGAGCCTATTTAGTAGAGATGGGTCTAAACTGCAAATGTTCTGTTTGGTCAAACACCGAGCACCTGGCGTTAATGCTCGATGCATTGTGACGTCACAAATATTCCCAATTTCATGTTAGTTTCGTAGGGTCCCTTACGTCACCAGCGGTGTATTAAGCTGTACAGGCCCCAGAAGTACATGTTTTTACATCTAACACATTAAAAAACTGTCTATTTTGTTCTTGGATACCCTTTCGAACAATAGTTTCGTATGTTAGCAGGACATGAATATGCAAATTTACTGCTCGGTACAGGAGTACTCGGGTTCTGGCTCAGCTAGGGCGATCCCTACTACATAGCACTGTGAGCTGTCTGAATTGCACAAAGTTACGAACAGGTAATAAAGTATCCAAAAAACTCTGTTTTGAAAAAAAGTTTAATGTAATAATATGGTTGAATGTTGAGTGTAAATTGGCCAGTAATAATAAGTCATTCTAAAGGAGCACATATACATCAACACTTCTGGTTTGCACTACCGATGAAATGTTGCATATTTTTTGTGATGTGGATCACAATAAACAGGTATGTGGACTACAGGCCCCAGATTTCCCTCCCCTGATATAAACTATGGTTGCCACAAGATTTAGTGTCTAAGTTTTAGAGCAAATTAAAATACATACAAAAGTTTGGAAAGCAGTATAACCTGAACGAAACCAAAGGGGAATAGTACATCAGTTTGTTTGTGAGGGGGGGGGGGACCCCTGATATAAACTATGGCCATATGGTTGCCACAAGATTTAGTGTCTAAGATTTAGAGCAAATTAAAATACATACAAAAGTTTGGAAAGCAGTCTAACCTGAACGAAACCAAAGGGGAATAGTACATCAGTTTGTTTGTGAGAGTTGTACCATTTCCATCTCCAGTCACTAATCATTGCAGGAAAAGTACAAGCATATTTATCAGCGTGATATTCAGCGTTCGCCTCGCCTGATGATAGATTTGAATTGCAGTGTAAGTATTAATTCTCGAATTATCAAATATATATCACCAGTCACAAAAACATAAGTAGTTTTTCTATCAAATCTTTCCTTATTGATGAAGTCTTCTTGTAAGGAAAGCAAAGGACAGCAACAATTCAGGGTCATTAATTTATGACTGCAGAAAATTTTGAAGTGAAAACACTAAATCAGTCTCTGTATTTTAATGTTTTAGTTTACACAGTTACACTATATACTATGTATTCCCTATCAAAATCTTTTTTTTTATTGAACTTTTGACGATGTTTCGATGTCCTATACAGGTTGCTTTCATCAGGGTAAATAACACTGAATGCGAGTAGTGCAGTGCATGATAAACAAAATAATTTTCTTTTAGATTTCATGTTGGCTAATTTGAAATGCAGAAGTGACAGTTAAAGTCTATATTACCTTGGTACCAGATGGCTCCTTTAATTGTCATGTTTAGAAATGGATGAATCATAGCATTCCACAGCACACTGTTTTTGTTTGGAACTTTTGTCCAAGTTGGATGTTCAGTTATATTGAAATCCCTAAATGCAATTGTGCAAAAACATTAGTCAAAAATTTCCTCACAATCGATTAAAAATTGCCTTTTTCTTGAAACTAAACAAGTAAACAAGGCAAATTGATTCAGTTAGTAGTTCTTTAGTTTTATAAGCTCCATATCCCTAAGCACACCTAAAATATATACAAATAAATGCTGTGTTTTTCCTAAAATTTGAAAACAATAAAAAAAGCAGTAGCTTTTTTTGCATTCATTTTAAATTTGTTTAGGCAGGTGGTTTAGAAAAAAAGTCACGAAAACTTACTTTTTATCCAATCCACATCGTGCTAATGCTTCAGTGGAAGACCATGTTTCCACTGGTGTCCCTCCCCAATCGGGGGGGGGGCGAAAACAATAAAAAAATGCAGTAGCTTTTTTTGCATTCGTTCTTTAAATTTGTTTAGGCAGGTGGTTTAGAAAAAAGTCACGAAAACTTACTTTTTATCCAATCCACATCGTGTTAATGCTTCAGTGGAAGACCATGTTTCCACTGGTGTCCCTCCCCAATCTGATGCAATAAGTCCAATGGGGACTTTCAAAACATCGTTAAGATGTCTTCCATACAACCAACACACAGCAGAAAAGTATTTGTCATTCGGACCTCCAATAGACTCTAAATGTAGATTAAACTTTAGGTAGAAGTTAACCCTTAACCTTACCAATTAGGTTACAGTATAAAATATACATGTGCATTGTGCAGTATAGGATATACTTTTACAAAATGTGTTCACTATTTAAGTTTAGTGCTACCTAAAAAGTTATTTTTCACACAATGCAAAAAAGTATCAGTGTGTAATTAAAGCAATATCCCTCATGGTTATGTTACACCTCCCAAAAATCGGGTGTGATAACATAATTATATCTGAATTATTTTAAACTGTAAGAAAGGCATTGTTAGATCGTTCAAACGAGTAAACCCAAAATATGTCATTTTTATAACAGACACCCATTCAAATGCATGCACTACAACAATGGTTTAAAAACATAAAAAGGGTGTGACCGAATGCTTGTTTCTAAACCTGAAAAGGTTGCCCCTACAATTTTGCATATAGTTAAAGATTGGAGACCCATGCAAACAAGCCTGTAAACACAAAGTGGTTGTGCTAACCACATTTAGCTAACTTGATGACAAACTACTTACCCTTGGAAGCAACAGACCAGCCTTGTTCAATTGACAGAAGATCATGTAAAGGAGTGTCCGATACATTTTGCCCGGGAGTCATCACTCTGACATTAGGATAATTTGATGCAATTTCAAGCTCATGACTGACATTAAACATCTAACAAAGGAGACATTTTAGCTGGCAAGTTTGTTTTAGTAAAATAGCATTGACATGTTATATTCGAAGGGGAACATATTATTTCAGGAATAATTTCAACTGTTGTCTTTTTATTAAAGTATTCTGGATAATTGCATAATGTGTTTAATAGCAAGAAAAAGTTTAGCAAGTTAAACTTACGTATAACAGGAATTGTCTGTAACATAAAATTAGGAAAAAGGTGACACAGTCTTTGTACTATCTTATCAAAATATATGCAATAAATTTAAGACATACATTTTGTTGGTTAAACATTAGCAATCATTTCATAAATGTGAATAAAACTAAAACACTGACCATAGAAACAGTAAACTGCATGTTGCTTTGTCCTGAACAGATCCAGACATCTCCAAACAAAACATTTTTTAACAAAATCCAATTCAGTAGCCCATGGTTATCCTGGACTCCCTGGATTTGTTGAGCGCCACCTACTGGCTGTGGTCGAAACGTAACTGACCAAACACCTTTTCCATTTGGACCAGCTTTAACCTTAGTTGAGTACACATCTTGTATGATAGAAACATTTACAATAGCTCCAACTGTACCGTAGCCCCATATGACTGCTCGATGGGGCTCTCGCTGCAACACCATGTTGTTTTGGAAGTAAGAGGCAAAAGCAAAGTCATTGTCTGATGCTGAAATAAAAAATTGCAAACATTTAACAAACAAACATGCAATAACATTGCAAATTATGTTTACTGCAATATATTATTTTTTTTAATTGGCTGAGGTTCGAAATGAAGTCCTATTTGCAAGACGCTCTTTACCAAACAAATTTTACACATTATTACATTATTTACCTGCATTTCCAATCAATGCAACACCACAGCAGCAGAATAGGAGTAAGGTATTCATAACTTGCTTTGCACCACTAGCACCAAGCAATAAAAACCTACATCGATGTGTTTACGATGCTCTGTTACACAGTTACAGTCGCATTATATTTTCAATGTCTTGTGACAAATGGTTTGTTTGTTTACATTTTGCTCAGACGCCACAACGATTCAGGCAGCGGTGCGTCCACCATGTTAGTCAATTCTTTTAGTGCAGAATGCAAACAGTATCGTTACCTCTTGCTAATTGGGCTACCATCTTTTTTGAAGACATGTCCTCCTTTTTTGCTTTTTTTCTGCATTTGCTAAATTTATAAATCACTGTGGCCTTTAAAAGAAGCGAAAATACACCTTTAGCAAAACCACAAGATATTTAGTGTGAGCTGTGATCATTGTTAACTGAAATAAACACTTTGTAAGAACATTAAACTGTGTGAAAAGAGACCTGTATTAATTGACTGCATAGAATTCATCGAATATATTGCGCTTGCATTTTAGGGGCACAAAACTAGCTGTTGATATTTTTTTTTGTCAAGAATATTTCTTCCATTTCTGCTGCTGACATATCTTTAAATGACTGGGGGGGGGGAAATATATTGCGCTTGCATTTTAGGGGCACAAAACTGGCTGTTGATATTTTTTTTATCAAGAATATTTCTTCCATTTCTGCTGCTGACATATCTTTAAATGACTCTAATTTGGTTCATCTGGAAAGTGTATGAAGAAAACTTTTATTTTATTTTCTTGCTTAAGCGGCAACAACAAAACACAGAAAATTTTAAACACAACAAAATAATAAGGGACAAAATATTTAGTGCAAAACATAAGTTCCCATTTATTTTTAGAAAAATATATTTTGGCAGACTATTGCAAAATCGTGAAATGGTAAAAAAACGCCGCTAAAAGTTTAAATGACAAAAATAGTGCTTAAAATTCATGCAGAAGATCGATTCCCAGTCGACATTTGTTCGGTGATTTTTAAAAACTGTTTTCCGGTATTAGAGACATTGGTCAAAAATCTTGGCAGTCTACTCGATGTAAGATTTTGCTGAGCAACTGTCCTTAATCCTTCAATGACATTTGGACCTTTTAATGTGGTTTGACAATGTATGGTCACATCATGTGGTAGGTTTGGAATAAAACGCCGTCCACGAAATTTTGTAACTGTCTGTAGGAAAATGAGCAATTAATTTGTGTATTTTGGGTACATTGCTTATAACCACAGTTCTTAAATTGTGCATCCAAGCTACAAAAATGTCTACCCCACAAGCTTTGTCTATTCCTTATTGGTGCTCAACACCACAAAAATTGGCATTCAAGTAGAAAAGGTTACCTATATCTCCTAATAACTACATAATACAGACAAATCATGAACTAATTTGGTTACCAAACATAAATAAGTAAATACAAAATAATGGACATCAGTGTAGGGATAGGCAACTTTATCCCATGTCTGCATGCATATTTTTATGGCACAATTATTGCCTGCAATGATGCCTTTGCTAAATTGTTTAATTAATAGTTACGAAATAGTAAAATACATAAACTTTATCCTAACACACAGGATTAACGTAGTTTAGATTTTGAATCTTCAGAAAGTGTTTAATATAACAATAAGCATGTAAAGCAATTAAACTCTTACTGTTATTTCCAATTTGCTCAATACAGGAGCAGCATCTTTGCCAAACTGTTGATTAACAAGTTCGCGGTTTCTTCTGCGCGACATCGAGTGGCAAACATTTATTCGCTCATCGTATGCATCACCAAGATTTTCATCAGCTAAAAACAGGTTGAACATACGTTATGTGATTTATTTCAACAAAGCATACCACTGAGTGTGTGTAGCTCAATTGGTAAAGTGCCAGCCCAGGAAAGGCTCCTTGTCTTATGTTTAAACCTCATCGCTAACTTTTGTCAATATTATATTAGTTTTCATATTAATGTTGAAAACACATGCACATCTAATTGTTAAAGGTGCATAATATATATCAGCTAAGATGAACATAACTTCATAAGTGTGATTAGTCCTGAAGTGTACATGTAGACTAGCCATCACGACCTACTCAAATATTATTTTAGTATGCCAGGCCGCTTATATATTTATAATATACTTTTTGGACCAAAACAATTACTTACCAGCTCTCAACTTTGGACAATAATACTTTTTGTCATATGTGTAGTTGTTATTTTTGTTACGATTATGCAGTAGAATTTGGGCAAGAGATTCAGGGTGCAATGACTCCAGATTCAGAGGATGAATTTCGTTGTAGCCTAGGACTTGTTTTAACTCCTGAATAAACAAAATTACAGTTTATTTTTAAATGGAACATATACAGTTGATGTACCACAACATCCTATAAGCTACGTGTTAGCAAATTAGTTTTTTCTCAGTAAAATTAAAATGAATAAGTTGGACATACTATATGTTGCCTACCCAGAAATTGGACAATCTAGAATAGTGTGGTATGTGGAAATAATCCTATTCAATTCAATACAAAAATAC
Organism: Phallusia mammillata; assembly: GCA_003260075.1. NCBI lineage: Eukaryota > Metazoa > Chordata > Ascidiacea > Phlebobranchia > Ascidiidae > Phallusia > Phallusia mammillata. The sequence continues at coordinate 23,303 of QLIY01001254.1, read as the reverse complement.
CTTACCTATCCTGTCATTTACACTTGGAGGTTCTATTTTTATGATATTTTATTGACACTTTTGCATTAAACATGAAAACAAACCTAGTTTCACTGATCAAAAAGATGTATATGCAAGTGTTCTTATTACACAAGCAACATGACTTAAATCAGATACATTTCCTATTTACAAATGCCAAGATGCCTGCCACTTCATTAGACCACTGGGTGTAAATAAATTTGAGCTTACTTAAGCTTTTCAGCTTTTTTCATATTTACATTTACTTACTTTAGTTAGTGTGGCAAAGAGTCGTGATGATGGCTTGGCAACCAAAACAAAAGAGGACAGTGGAAAATGGATGAAGGGGGGGGGGGGTATTTACAAATGCCAACATCCCTGCCACTTCATTAGACCACTGAGTGTACATACATTTCAGCATTTTTCATATTTACATTTACTTACTTTAGTTAATGTGGCAAAAAGTCGTGAAGATGGCTTGGCAACCAAAACAAAAGAGGACAGTGGAAAATGGATGAAGTAAATAGGACGTGAAGAGGATGGTGAACTCAAACGACCCCATATGGCATGATTATGTTCCAATACAACAACGCTCTAAAAAGTGTAATTATTGTTTAGGCAAGAAACTCCTTTTAAGCAGGTAAATAATTGTTTGAACTTTGCACAAATCAAAATAGACTATTGGGGGGGGGGACTCTAAAAAGTGTAATGATTGTTTAGGTAAGAAACTCCTCTTCAGCAGGTAAATAATTGTTTGAACTTTGCACAAATCAAAATAGACTATTTAACATCAATGTTTTATACTGATTACTGAACATTAGTGATGGGACGAGTACCCGGTACTCCGTACTTGGTATCGAATGATTTCAGTGGTATCGATACTCGTACTCGGTATCGAAGGGGGGGGGGGGGGGGGGGGGGGGGGGGGGGGGGGGGGGGGGGGGGGGGGGGGGGGGGGGGGGGGGGGGGGGGGGGCATGTGTATGTACACGACTGTACCCCGACCATGGCAGATAAATTAGCCAGTGAAATACAACTAAGGGGGGGGGGGGGGGGGGGGGGGGGGGGGGGGGGGGGGGGGGGGGGGGGGGGGGGGGGGGGGGGGGGGGGGGGGGGGGGGGGGGGGGGGGGGGGCCGATTCACCCCATAAGAATACAGGCAACTTTTGGCCAATATTTGGTGCGGACAGCACAAAACGGGAAAAGAGTTCCGCTAGGTTACGTATATATAGTTTTTTGCTATCACATGGTGATTACATTTTTCGGCATGTGTATGTACACGACTGTACCCCGACCATGGCAGATAAATTAGCCAGTGAAATACAACTAAGTACAACACTACACTTAAGTACTCAGTATCGAAGGTTTATACATGTGGTACTNCAACACTACACTTAAGTACTCGGTATCGAAGGTATATACATGTGGTACTCGTACTCGGTACTCGCTTCAAAACCTGGTATCGTCCCATTACTACTGAACATTACATTATCAGAACTAAGCGAACAAAATTTGGTCCCGTTTTCTTTGTTTAGTTAAGAGTTGCAAACACCACTAATTTTAAATACACAGCAAATCCAGTAAAAAAACAGGGTGTTTGGACAACTCAGTAACTTTGCACTTACATTTTAATATTACAATAAAATGGCATTATTACAGATTCTAATACTTTTCTTATATTTACCAAATTTCTGTTATATTCCTACAAGCTACCACAGAGCTTTATTTAACATTTTTTGAACTTACACAAGCCAAGGTTACAGCAATTTGCTGCTGAAGACGTTTCTCGAAAGTTGAGGCTTCAAAATCTGTATCACTCAGTTTGGTTGTTCCATCTGAGTTTTTCATCTCATACGCCTTCCATAATTTTCTTGCTTTCTTGTTCATGGTTACTGTAAAAAAAGTTTTTATGCCAAAAATGTACAATTTGTTTCTGATAAAATGATTCCTAAATTACTGGTACACATTTTATTATTAAATATTATATTTATTTGTTTTGTTTACAGTGCCAAGAAATAAAGATATTAGTGCACAAATGAAAACAATAAGACAAATCATTGTACATTGCAATAAAATGCATTAAAACAAAACCTACTTACCCAAAAGATCAAGCCTGTATACATCCTCAACGGTTATTTTGGCACCCTAATAACAACAACAAACACTTTTGTAAGTACAACAACACATGAAACACATACAAAACAGTTTTTTTTATTAAAACAAATACTTATTTCATATTTGCACTAGGGTTCCCCGAGAAATTAAAAATCCATTTCTCGAAAATCTCGAGAGTCTCAAATTTTTATTTAAGCCGATTTTCTCACAAAAACAAACAAAAAAGTTTCCGATTGTAAGTTTTTTTGTAAGTAGTGATTCTCTATCAAACGTGCAAAAAACGAAGCGACTGTTATTGATCTAATGCAACCAAGGGTGACTACTGCCTGGGAAAGGTGAAAGTTTTAGCGTCAACGCACGCATAAAATCGCTGTTTCGGAAACAAAACAAGAAAGTTCTGTGCCCAGTCCGCTCTAGAGGCGAGTTGAAACAAAAATTACACGTAATAAGAGGTGTCACATTTACTTTTTGTTTAAGATATGTGACGTAATTTTCCTAGAGAAATTTCAATTTATTTTTCGAGAATCGAGACTCGTTTTTTTTCAAGATTTCTCGAGAAATTCTCGAAGGAACTCTAATTTGCACACAAAACATCCCAAATATAATTGTGGTTATTACAAAATCAACAGTATTTTACTTTTTTATTCCAAGTTTATAAACATAAAAATTCATACATTTTCACTTCCAAGAAATAGTTTATCTTGTAAAAAAACATGCCATAGCAAACCTAAAAACAGATAAAGAACCAACATATTACCTGTGCTATATGGCAGACCTGTTTGATGATATCATGCTTTTGCCTGTTATCATTAATCTTCCATGTTGGAATCTTTCCCCACTTGGAAAGAATTGTCATTAACTCAAGTTTTGGAACTTGTGGGGGGGGGGTTATAAACATAAAAATTTATACATTTTCACTTCCAAGAAATAGTTTATCTTGTAAAAAAACCAGCAATAACAAAACTAAAAACAGATAAAAAACCAACATATTACCTGTGCCATATGACAGACTTGTTTGATAACATCATGCTTTTGCCTGTTATCATTAATCTTCCATGTTGGGATTTTTCCCCACTTGGAAAGAATTGTCATTAACTCAAGTTTTGGAACTTGTTTAAGAATCCTTCTAAGATTTTCAGAAACCATTTTCCGTTTTAAAATTAAGTACACTGTATACAAGCTTTGTAACACCTAGAAAACACTTTCGTTTATTATTAAACCCAGTCAGGTGCTTGTTTTGAAAAAAATCAACAGCAACATGCATCAAAACATTTTGCAGGTTTGTATGTCAAAAAAATGAAAACGTTTGACAGTTTCCCTCAAAACACGCTGCCCAAAAGCGTCAAAACGTTTCACTGTGTAAAATCAAAGTTAAAGATTGGCCAAATGTACTTGTTCGTTAGTAAACAATAACAATAACAACTAGCTATTTACACATTTTGTCAAAAAATCACGGGGGGGGGGGCTAAGATTTTCAGTAACCATTTTCCGTTTTTAAATTAAGTATATTTTGGTATAAAGCAGCCCTTTGCAACACCTATAAAAAACACTTTCATTTATTATTAAACCAAGAAATGTTTTTGGTTTGAAAAATATGAAACAACAATTTCTCCTAAAAAAAAACTTCCAATAAAGTTTTCCTGTATAAAACCATAGTTAAAGACTGGCCAAAAGTGCTTGTTCGTTAGTAAACAACAACAATAACAACTAACTATTTACACATTTTGTCAAATAATCACTTAATTCAGCATTTCAGCGCTTCTCAACCGGTGGGCCGTGACAGTCTTTCTGGTGGGTCGCTAAACTTTTCAAACTATTATCATATCAATACAGAAGTTAAAAAAGTTACACAGTTTGAGTTCGTGTGAATGTACTTCCAAGTTTAACTATATTATCAAAAAAACAACATATTACACACCATGAAAGCCGTATAAGTTAAACAATGCTTTTATTACACACACAAATTGCAATTATCGCGTCACAACAGTACTTAAACTGCAAAAGTTGCGTCACAGCAGTACTTGAATTAGTTGTAAAATCGTTATGCTAGAACTCACTTTGTTAGCTTCATTTGGACCCAGAATACATCAAATACGGTTTCATAAAGGCAGGAAAAGAATGGGAGACAAAAGCACACTGTGTTAAAACAGTGGTCCGCCAAAAACAATGTTTAAAAGTGGGCTGTGAGCTGGAAAAGGTTGGGAAGCTCTGACTTAATTGACTCGACCTAATGTTTCACCTGACTTGCTTGTTTGTTTTCGGCGGCAAAACTAAAACAGGACCAGTGGGAGACCACTCGTCTATCTCGTTTGCATCGGCTTTACAAATTCGGCTTTAAACAAGCACTAGTTGTATTGAAAACTATATTAAAAATTAAAATGTATTTTTTCAATTAAAATTTGTTACTGTATTTGCGCATTGTACGTGATAAAACAGAAACCAATTTAGAACCAAAATTCTGTGGTATTGGATAATTTGATAGTTTTCATTTGAGGGAATTTTCAACACGTCAACAATATGTACCTGTCCTTCATGCGCCACAATTGGAACGCTGTTGGCAATTGATGCAAGACAACAATGGAGTTTTTAACACACTTTAGGCGTAGTTTTGTTTGTACAGTTTAGCAATGAAGGAGCACATTGCAAAATTAATCCTAATCATGAAACGCCACCCTCAATTATTTGTCTTAATTTTGTGTTTTCTTCTGTTTTTTATTCGTGCCTTTTCAAGGTAAGACGTATTCATTGGAATTGGCGATTTTGTAAACTACTTTCGAACTTGCTTGTTTTTTTGCCAAGACACAGCAACTAAGTGGCACTGCATGTAGAATATCTGCAACATTTTATGTATTAGATTTATGCAATAAACAACTTTTAATATATTTCTAAATTATACTTAATTGACTTTTTATTCAACTGCAATGAGCATTTCTTTTACCTACTAATTGGATGTGCACACTTGATAACTATTTGATGAAGAACTAACATCGAAATAAATCCAAGTTTTTTTGGTTTTACTTATGTTGGTTTTCACCCAATAAGATATAGGAACATAGAAATAATATCAAACCAAATAAAAACAGTGGCTAAACCAATCATTATTAATCTAGTATTGGGGGAGCTTCAAATACAAGACCTGCACCAGTTCCAAAACAGATTTGTTCATCTCCATATGGGGGGGGGGGGGGGGGGGGGGGGGGGGGGGGGGGGGGGGGGGGGGGGGTAGTTCTTCTGAAGTATCTCTTGTCATTTATTATGCTCCCTGGTGTGTTAAGTCTATCAAAGCCCTGAAACATTTCTCAAAAGTTGCCCAAGAGTATCAAAAACAGGTTTGTATAATAAATTATCTAAAACTTGAAAATAAGTCAGCAATGAAGTGAAACTATAATGCTGTACACTACAAATTTCATGTTTGTCTTATAAAAACAATGGTAATATACTGAGCAAGGCCAGTATTTGCATGTAAAACATCACAGCTTTTCAACTGTATTTTTGTCATCGTCAGGCTTTGATCATTTTGCTGAGAATATTTAAAACCCATTCACTGTGTACCTAATGTTAATATATGTTTTTGATTCTGTAATCATCTCAAAACCCACTTTATTGCTGTGTTTATACTTTTTTGCATACTTATAAATTTTCTATTTCTTGTAGATTTCTTTTATTGCTGTCAACTGTTGGTGGGATAGAGGAGAGTGTAGAGGCTCAAACGAAATTCACTATTTTCCACAAATATTTTTTCACCACAAACTGTATGTAAACCAACCTTAATAGGGTCTTGTGTGCTTTAGTTGTTAAAACTCCTTTTGTTTTAGATCCAAAACTGCAGTGCACTATTCAGGTCCATTCACAAGTGATTATTTGTCTGAATTTTTACAAAAAGGATTAAGCTCATGTGCTCATCTTGGTACCTCGCTTGCAGTTGATAAATTTACAAAGCAATCTCAGGTGAATGTCAGTGGTTATTAAGTTTTGTAAAGAAAACCTTGTTCATCTTATATGCAGTTAAAAATTGAACATAAAAATTTGCAATGTGTGGCCTGTTAACATGTAACATGCTGTATATTGAAAAAGAAAAATTGACACGGACATTTATCTTGTTCTGTTCATAAATGCACTGCCTTTGTCTGCATAAATTGTCTATTGCAGTGGTTGTTTCCAACCTTAAGTTTGCAGACCTCCAAGCGCTGTGTGATGGTCTGTAATAGCAATATATAAAGCATTTTCCGATTTGTAAATGGAGTTTATTCTATATGTAGGGCCTGCAGGCTTGGTAAATTGATAACTGGTATCTTGGAACTTGCAAACCTGTATTTTGTGTATCGTTTAATAGTTGAGTTAAAACATTTGCTAATATACATACACTTGAAAAATCTATTTTTGTTCCAGTTTTCAGTGATTGGTTATTTCCCTTTGCCCACCCATATAGACCTGCTTGCAAAATATATTGGTCTATCGATTGTGTCGCTATGTTTCTGTAAGTAAATATATCTGTTTCAAAATTATTTACCCAATTGTTCATACTCTGTGTCTTCAAACTCAGACTAAATGTATTTTTTCTCAGAAATGATATTGTATTAAAAAATTGGAGATCACCTAACCAACAAAACTTAAAATATGGATTGTCTTTTATTCTATACTGCTGAATGCAATATATATCTTATTTTGTCATAGGGTCCCTAAAAACTACTCATTACTGTTACTTGTATAGAATTATTAAATTCGGCCTGCTGCAAAGAGCCTTTGTTTGAAGTTTAAAAATCTGATAGTTTATGGTGTAATGTGCCACTAGCTGTAAAGAATTATATTTTTAGATCCAAACAATGATGTTGCCTTTGGAATTATTACCAGTTCTTTGTTGGCCAAACAATTAGGCATAAAAACTGGACAGTTGAAAAAGTATGACAGATTATATGGAGATTTAATAGCAGTAGATGACTTGAACATTTTAAAAGTGACTATAGATCAAGGGTTATCTTGGGTGGAAAAGGGAAATGAAATGGTATTTATACAAAGTTTGTTCATAGTATAGAGAGATGCATTTGTACATTTTTTTTGCTTTTTGGACAGATTGTTTCTAAAATCTTGTCACCCAGTTTAAAGTCCAACGCACTATATAAAATTCTACGAGATGGAGCAACCTTGATGTCGTTTGTGTCACAACACAATCAAACTTTAGCAGTAAGTGTGGTGCTTTTAATGCTCTTTTTCCGTTTACTTCAAATACTTTGTAAAACACAAAACATATCTTCAGTTTAAACTTATAGTATGCCAGGTCCATTAAAAGTGTCATACCGAATCAGCTAGTCACCAAGCATTTTCACACTTGTTAAGGCATAGGCTAGAGTGGAATTCGAACCCACGACAGGAGTCTTTCCAGGACTCGTGCTCCACCAACTGAGCTACCCAGGCTCCGTGGTGAGCTAGTCAAAAGTTGAAACACAAGCACCGTTGCCTGCTTCATATGCTGCACATGTCAGCTTTGTAGTAAGATATTGCTATATTCGGTTAAAACTGTGTTTGTTTGTTTTTTCAGATTGAAAAAGTGGCTTTGCAATATAATCAAGGTTGTTTTGATCCATCAATATGTCGATCAATCAGGGTTAACGAACAAATTTGCAACATTTGTGCCAAAGATGATTCCTTGCAAGTTTTTCCTGCTTTGGCAGAAAATCTGATTCATTCCTTTATTAACAAACATTCTAATATATCTCTACTATTGCACAAGCATTGTTTTGTCACACTGCCACTCTATGACACAAGAAGAACAAGAATTGAAATTTGCTGTCGATCAAATTCAAATAAAAACCTGAAGATTAGACCAATAACAGGCCTAGCATGTAAAACCAACCGAACTCTTGGGTTTGTTGCAATAAATAAGAATGAATTTTCTGGAATTGCAAAAAACTTGGGTTTGAATGGAAATGAAAATGTTGTGATTGTTGATTTGGAAAGTGAAGTGGAATACACAATGACACAGGAGATTACCTTATTAAACCTTGGTCAGTTATTTTCTAGTAACAAACTAAATACAAAATTGTAATTAAGTTTTTAAACAACTTTTTCTTGTCTCTAACTTTTATACTATTGTGTTTTTTGTTGTGCAACAGTATGCCCTCTGTAGGTTTTTATCTTTATGCATAGTTTTTAGTTTCATTTTTGTTTATTTAAATTCAGAACTGCATATTCTTTTCACATTGAGTTGAGTTTATTTCGCTGGGCAAATCGTAGCAGCACAATAGCACTAAAATATTCACCAAAAAATAGCTGCGCAACGTTGAGACGTTATAAAGCGCGATGAAGTTAAGGGCACAATTGGTGGAAAGATGGTAGACGCGCTGCAGCTACACCGTTTTGGAAAACAAAGTCTTAAGTGTACTTTATGTGTGACAGAAAACTTCATTTTAAATTTTACAAACCATGAGCTTTCAACAAGAACTAAGATTCAGTCCTCAAAAGAAGAACCACCTGATTCTTTAAGGGAGGACATACTTGAAATTCCAAATGTTCACTCCTCAAAGTTCAACCATATGGTTCTAAACAGCACAAAGGTATTTTCTTTGACATTTTTCTTTTTGTGAAAGGTTCTTCTGTGATTTAAATTGTGGAGTTGGAGTCAATATGTTAAAGTTTGTTAAGAAAACTGTTTGTATTCTTTATCATTGTTAAAACCATATTTCTGGGTGTTTTATAATAACCTTTTTCATATTTTTCAGGATGTTTTGCTATTTTATCAATCCTCTTGGTGTGGTGGGGGGGGGGAGAGTCAATATGTTAAATTTGTTAAGAAAACTGTTCGTATTCTTTATCATTGTTAAAACTTTATTTCTGGGTGTTATAATAATCCTTCACATATTTTTCAGGATGTTTTGCTATTTTATCAATCCTCTTGGTGTGGTTTTTGTTCAATTTATTTCCAAACACTGTTGTCATTTAAAATGCATTTTCCAAACATGAAAAACATACAAATTCTTCAAATAAATGATGAGCATTCAAACCAACTCTCTGTTTCATTCCGACCTACTGTGATACCATCATTATTTTTATTTCCTGGAAACAGGTATATACATTTTTTTGTTGCCTTTTCAAACTGTTCAAGTTTTTGTTTGTCAGCACTTTGAAACCACAAAGTTTCATACAGCATTATTTGTTTATTAATAAAAGGTTCATAGTTCCTTATCATGAGTTGATAAATAGAGGGATTATATAAGTAGGCCTAAATGTATTGGTCTTATATGAAAATTTAGGGGTAATTTTGTGTTCAAAATCTTTGTTTTAATGGGTTAACCATTAACCACTGGTCTATCTTGCCTATATCTCTTTTTAAAGAAGGAAGTCAAATTTGAATTTTGTAACGTTTTACTTTTTCAGAACTTTTGACTCTGTACTGTTTTCACATTCATCACAAATGAATCTTCCAAATTTGGTCGATTTTATACTTCATCATTCCTCGCCAAACACAAAAGCAGAACTTATTCTCAAACAATGTACATCAAAAGAAGCTGGTTCAGTTGAAACTTTTGCTGTTTGCAAACACACAGAGTTGTCTCAAAGGTAATCTGAAATAAAACCGACTGTGCACTTTAAGTGTTTTACAAGCCTCTTTTGTGTATATTTTAAATTTGCCTAAATTCTTCATCTTATTCAAATAAAAGAAATAAACCTAAATGTCTCATCCTTTTCAAATAAAATCTGAAAAAGTATGATTTTACGTGTCCACATTTATTTGTGTGTTGTAATACGTAAATTAGCTATATTTATTCTAATGTTTTGAAGTAAAAATTAGATATAGCTTACTTTTAAAACTTTTTTATGGTCAATGGTTAGGAACCTGGCAAAAGAACTTTGATCAAGGTAAAAAAAAAATAGAATTGAGTGTTATGCACAATTCGTGGTGGTAGAATTAATATTGCATTGAGAGATTTCTTAGAGGCTAAAATCAAAAATTGTTGATTGGTTTTCTTTAATTATATAATTTTATCAGTTATTGATATGTAACAGATTAATTTTCAAATTATTTTGAAGTTTTCTTCCAGACTGAATGACCAGCAACTAACAATTCAAAACTTGGAAGAAATGAAAAAGAATGCAATGAGATTATTGCATCACAATCAGTGCAATTTGACGTCACTATCAAGAGCAAATCGAGACAAAAATGTCGAAAAGAGCAAGTTTGAGCTGCTGAAGGAACAAAAGGCTTTGCGAATAAAAATTTCTGAAATAAATGAACAAATTGACTTTTCATTGGCATCTTATAAATCAGTACACAATGTAATACAAAAATCCAAAGTTCATGATGAGTTATAGAAATTCTTTTGTCATTGATTTGTAATTCAATGGTGCAATAATAAAAATATATTACTTGCTTATTTTGGTATGTTAACAGCTTATATAATACAATGCTTATAATGGAGGGCAAGAGTGTTCAGGTGAGTACCAGTCAATTACTTTTCACCAACAGGGGTTCCGGTTATAATAAGCTACATTTTGTTGGAAATTCGAGTGGTAAGTATCATTCTAATAATGTTTATTAGAATGATAATAAACGCACTTTTCTGTGCCAATTTTGTGGCGCTATGTAGGCCTACTCTATATATGGTGTTGGTATTGTGTTAAGTGTCCGATGTTAGTTATATAAGATCCAAATATAGGGTTAGACCAGACTATAGCATATATCTTGGATTAAGCACCAACGGTCACATTTTATATGGTTATGGGTCCTTTGTTCTTACTTTTTCTGTCGAACGCTGGTTTGTTCCTACTGTTTGGCCAAGAAAGTGTACTGAAGTTTTGGACTTTGTTGGTTGGTGCATTGTTAAATATTTTAAAAGATTTTGTAACTTTTTGTTGAACTATTTTCACCCCTTAACTCTAAATAGTCGTTTTTGGCTTTACCATGGGTTAGAAAAACATGGCCTTTTTTTAGGCAGTTTGTGAATGTCGCATCTTATTTGTCAATAATTACTTATAATTACAAAAATAGTTTCTATTGATTCCCGCTTTTTCTCACCATAACTTGTGTTGCAATCTATTGCTATGTGTGACGTAACAACAAACTCCCAGTCTGTGTGATAATGCAACGTGGTTTACTTCTTTTCGTTGTAGACATCCCTGGGTGGAGTACGGTGCCACGTTGGCTGCTTGGGAAAACCGCGTTTTTTCGTGTAACTGTAAACGAATGCTATCGGTGAGTCGATTTGTAAATATGACGTGTTTACGACTCCTAAAAGTCAATCACTCAAAGTAAAATAGAATTGATATGGATTGAACTGCAATGACGACATAATATGTCATTCGGCTTTACAATAATTGTCCTTTTCATTTAGCCTAAATTTGCACTTTGTTCACTCATTGTTACTGTGCTGTATCCTCACATGAAGCGTGATTTAATTCTACAGTTATACTGACGCCCAAGATAGCTTTGGTACGGGCTGTGTTTGATATCACAAAAGCGCGATTTATGGTGATATATTTTTTATAGCTAGCAGGTATGTGACAGTGATTACTGTGAGTCGATTACCCGTGTTGTTTATTCTTACGAGTTGCCAAAACAGTTGGCAAATTCTGTTGTCTGTCTTCATTTAAAGCTGAGTCAGTAACACAATGCCTTTATGTAGAAATCGTCTCCTATGGTCCCTTTCGTTCTGCATTTGATGTGTTTGCTCAACAAGATCTGCAAAATATCTATCTCTGTGGAAGGTTTGTTGAAGGCCTTTAGGAAGTTCGTTTCATTTTCCCCTCTTGTGACGTTTCGCGCTTATGACCGGAGCGCGTTCACCTTGTTTGTTGTTAAAAATTTTGGCCTGAAGTGTTTGATTGGTTTACGATTGAGCCTCCGCTTCATGCATTACCACGAGTGCAATCCGACAATGTTTTTGCTCAAAAACTGTAACGTATTACGTTACATCACATTGTGATAGGTGGGAATGTTACAAGTATTGTTGTTTGTTGGTGTTGCTGCTCTCCATCGATGTACAGTGGTTTATGTCGTTGATTCCAACCAAAGCACTCTTACGCGCTTTCACTTTGGGTACAAAGTTACATGTTTAAGCGCCTTAGTATTCACGTCAGGCCAAATTTTGTTGTTAAATAGAAAAAAATGCGTACCATAGGTGAAAAGTCATTTATGGTTGTTTCCATTCGGCTACCTCACGGCAAAAGGTTACGGCTGGTCACCATAAACGTGTTGCGATTTGCGAAACACAGTTCAGAATGATTTGTTGCATCTGTATCAGTGCTCTTCAACCGGTGTGCACGGTGCACCCTAGGGTGCTTGATGATATGCATAATGATTTTTCATGTCGCTTTTTACCTCAGTTTACTTTTTAAGTAGACAGGGTGCATGAGTTCGTCACAACAACTTTAAGGGTTCACGAAACCAAAAAAGGTTGAAGAGCACTGATCTGTATCACAACATGTTTTTCTTAATTTTGATGTAAATTTATCTTGTCAACGCATTTGAGAACGAATTGCCATACCTACCTGAAGTAAATTCGAGAAAATACTTCGCGCGTCAACTCGTGAACAATACCTCGGTCTCGACAGTAGTATTTGGTTACATCCAGTAATGTATAATACCGCACTCTTACAACAGGCCTTTAGCTGAATTTAGGACCTGCTCATGAAAAGATTAAAAACCTGGTGGAACTTAAGACGTAAGCGACCTCCTCTTTGGCAGTGGTATTTTACCACATTCAGTGATGTGTGTAATCGCGCTGTAGCTCACAAAAAGTCAATGATCCTGTCTTTGTTTTGGCACAACAGGACAGGCGCATAGCAGAACCAGCAGTTCCCGTTTGTTAGTGCGAACAAGCAAGACTCCGTGGGAAGTTATTTGAATGTGATTTAAGAACGGCAAGGTGACTGAAAGAAGGTAATTTAGGTTCAATGTGCAGGATGTTGCGTGTGGAGTGATGGCACATAAAGTGTGCTGAACAATACGTTGTTTTGTTTTTCGTATTGATAAAGCGCTGTAAGTAGGTTCCTCGAAAATGTTACCAAATAATTGAGTGTGTTAAGCTGCAAACAACTAAACCAGCGGCACTCAAACTGGGGGTCCGTGGTCCTTTAGGGGTCTGTGAGGTAATTTTGGGGGGACCGCGAAAAGGTTGAAGCAATTCTGTAAATTTATTTTGCGCCAGTTTGTGCCTTTGAATCAGTTTAAACTTTAAATCAAAGTAGAATTATTTGAAAATGTCTCCATTGCCAAACAATAGCCTTTATTGCACGACAACTTAGAAAAATGCAATTGTTCGCGCACAATTGTAATGGTTTTGTCTTGTTTGTCATGTCACAATCTATCGTTATTGTTATGCGCAATTATGCATAACTATAGGTAAAATCCTGCAATCAACTTTCGTTTTTCTAAAATGCACATTTAGGCATAAAGACTCGAGTCCTCAAAATAATGGCAAAGGGACCGTTTTAAAACAAATATGAAAAAGTTTGAGAACCACTGAACTAAACTCAGGAACGAAATACTTTGCGAAAATTTTTTTTCTGAAATAAATGAACAAATTGACTTTTTGCTGACATCTTACAATGCAGTTCATAATGAAATTGAAAATTCCAAGTTTCGCCATGAGTTAGAAGTTGTTTTTGTTGTTTTTTATATTTATGGGTTACCTTCCCTGAAGAGGACACATACTTGGTTTTTGTCCGTATTTTGGGGGGGGGGGGTTTGTTCCCTGTTTTTGGCCAAGAAAGAGTGATTTAAACGTATTCAAATTTACACACATGTTAGGTATTTATATATTATATTTAATCCTCCTATGTTTGGCCCCGAATGACCAAGCAGTTCACCACAGGCCCCACAAACGTGAAATTTTAATCAGGCAAAACTGACTATAACACATAATTCAGGAGTTTCGTACTTTGTTGGTTGGTACATTGTAAAGCATTCAAAGTCTTTTGTAACTTTTAGTTTGATTCGCCCAGTTTTCATCCCTTAAAACTTACAATACATGCCTTTAGTTTCACTGATCCTTTAGGTCAAAAATATATTGCCTATTGTGCAAAATTTGTTGGCCTATCCGGCCAAATGGTTATCTTGACAGCCCCTAAAATGTGTTTAAGCGCCTGTGCACTTACTGAACAATTCAATCTTACGGGAGCGATTGGTTGGTTAATGGCCGTGCTTCATACATGACCACGCGTGCAACTGGGCTATGTTCTCGCTGGAATTGTGCTGTTACGTTTTTAGTTATTTGTATAACAATGACGGACGTTACATACATTGGTTGGCGGACGTTACACGTAATGTTTGTCTACAAGAGCAGAGGCAGTCAAGTAGTAGCTCGGAGGAGATGATTGACGGGATAACGAGCCAGCGCTTCGTGATACGAAATAACGCCTCCAAGTATACCAATCAAACACAAAACAAATCTTATTTTTACACAAATCTTATAAACGCTGTCAATATGTCGTAAACAAAACGATGAACGACCATAACCGCATCAAGGTCAATGGGTTATTGTCTGCATTACCACCGCACCGCGAGGTGTTTTTGCAGAAAAAACATACATTTATGACAATTTTCTGGTGCTTTAATACTATCAGGATTTTGTTACTAAATTAACAACCTTATGTTAAAATTGTTTTACGTTATCTTTAGTCCGAACCCAAACTAATATAGCTTGTGTGTTTACTCGGTACGCATTAACGTACTTTTTATGATGTTGCAATGTTTTTCGCGTTAGTTGAACAAACTGTATTTATAGCAATGTTCTCCTACAATACTTCGTGCGTCAGCCACCTCTAATTCGACAGTAGTATTTGGTTACATTCAGTGATGTTTAATATAGCGCTCTAGGTTACAACAAGCATTCAACTTAGTTACCTGACTATGTTAAAACCTGGTGAAACTTAAGACGTTGCGGCCTCCGCATCGGCAGAGGTGTTTGGTTACATCCAGTGTTGGATATAACCGCGCTGTAGGTCACAAAAAGCAAGTGATCCCGCCTTTATTTTGGCGAAACAGGAGCGCAATAAAGCTATTTCCCTGTCTGTTAGTACGAACAAATAGGCTCTGTGAAAATTATTATGGGTAACAGTACTTCAAGTGTATTAAAATTTACACAGACGTTGGTTATAAAATCTTAAAAACCGCCTGCAATATGTCGTAAACAAAACGATAAACGACTTTAACCGCGTCAAGGTCATCACCGCACCGCAAGAGGTTTATGCTAGACTTCATACACATATTGCAACTGTGCCAATTTGCCATTGCTTTAATACTATCAGGATATTGTTACTGAATTAACAAGTTTATATTGTATTTTTTTTGGAATATTTGCATCCGGCGGGGTCCGGACCCCCCNCAAAGGGCTATTAAGGAAAACAGAATATTGAAACTTTGTTAAAAGTTTAAAAGTTGGACTCATCTATTTTCCACCTTGTGAAAACAACGCGCAACTCCAATGTCGAAAAAAGCCCAATTGGGCGCGAAAAGCACAAACCTGCCCACTGGGGGGGGGGCAGTAAATGTAATACATCCTTAAATGTGATGTAGTATATATAAACTGGAAATATGTAGGAAAACGTCTATTCTAGTTGACAACATATTTTTGTCAATTTTTTTCGTAATGTTCAAACTAGTAAAAGCAATTTTTAATTTGATACTTTAAAGTTCATTCTTTTGTTGCTCTTAACAAACTGTAAAAAAATCATTGTACGTTTTACAATGGACAAAGATTACTTAAACTAAGTCAATGGTTCCCACATTTTTCAGTTACATATGCATTTCATGTTGTTTGTTGTCATGTAGCTAAATTGTTGACATATAGTTTCTAATTCAGATATGTATTACTCTTTGCTTTTAAGTATGCAGAACATGGTATATTTTAGTAAAACGGATTTAAATACTAATAGTGTGCAATTAAATCAAAGGCATGGATGAACAAAGGCAATTGGTAGTTATGGATGGATTTAAGGATGGTACACACAAAATTTTGGTCTGCACCAATGAAGCATCAGGAGAAGGAATTGATGTGCAAAATTGTAACATGGTTCTCTGCTATGATTACAGCAAAAATGAAATTAGTTTGGTGCAGCAACGAGGTCTGTTACATTTTAACTTCAAGTTTTTTCAGCTTTCCAAGCAATGCAAAAAATCTTAAGTTTAACTAATCACTTGGTTTAACCCAGNTGCTTCAAATTTATTCAAATGTACACAGATGTTAGTTATTGATCCAAATCGGTTATCCCACAGGCTTCCCAAACGTATTTTTTTAAAAACGGCTCTACGTACTATAGCATATTATCCAGAAGTTTCTTACTTTTTTTGATTGGTACATTGTAAAGTATTTTGTAACTTTTAATTAGATTCCCTTTCTTATTTTTCTTACCTAAACCCCGCAATATTCTTTTTTAGGTTTCCCGGTCCTAAAGGACCGAAATACAAGCCA
>QLIY01001253.1:0-45756 GCA_003260075.1 Phallusia mammillata | reverse complement strand
ATATCATAAAGATCCCTTAAAAAAACCTAACTGTTATTGGGGAGAAATATGACACCGTGACAATTTGCTTTTAAACATACGTTTTTGATTTAAATTTATTTTCATTGGCTTGGTACTTTTAACACGATATGTGAATTTTTTTCGTCGAAACAAAAGACTCTTTGTTGCTCAGAGAAACAGGCCGGGGATCGAATCATTTGTCCTCAAGATATTAAGACATATATATCATATAAATATGTAAATAATATATAATAACTTAAGTACATATATCTTAAGAATAATTGACTTCACGTTTTTCATGAACTTGGAGAAAACAAAAAAACACTTACCTCTTTGGATTGGGAGTGAAGTTGCCAGCCATACAACAAGGCCACAACGAAAAAAGACATAGAAAGCACCAACAAAACCGCATGATGTCTCAGTGGTCTATTAGGTGGTTCACCATTAGAGGGCAGCATTACAAAACTGTTTCTTTTTTCTTTTGTACTAAAGAGATCCATTTTGCTAAACTCTGAAACCGGTAATTTGTTAGAAAACACAGAAAAGATAGTTACTAGTTAATGTAACTTGAGACTGTCCTACATACAACAAAGTTAGAATGGCCGAAAAGCTATAATGATGTACAGAACCCGCTTAAAATTGTTTGGCTGTAACCGAATATTCAGTCAAACAGCTAAACAATTTCAGTCAAATATGTACAAAGCCAAAACAGTGTCCTAATGGATGTATTGAAAGGAATCGTTTGTTGGTAATCAGAGTTAATTCGATTGTGAAACTGTTAAACACCTTTTATAATGTATAAGACGAAACACAAAAATATTTTGCAGGCAACGTGACTCGTGCATTGTGAAAACAACGTATTAATTGGGTGATTTTAAATCCAATTATTTACAAATTTATATTTATTCAAATCTTATTGAAGACAAATTATTTACATCTGGAATCTTCTGTATTAAGCGCAAGGCGATACAGGACGATTTTTAAACAAAACAACTTATAAATGCACTCATTGTGCACGACGTATAACTTGCGTTAATGTTACTATGTAATATTTAAAATAGTGATTGACATTTCTTTCAAAAATGGCCAGTTCCAGCATATTGCAATGTCAATCATATTGCAATATTGCATACACTGGAACCATAGATATAAAAATGAAAGTGGCCAAAAACTGTTCAAAACCTTTATTCACATTTATGCAACATAGCAGGGACCCAGAACGCCAAAGACTTTGCCATGTGAATGCACCACAATGTGGTAAACCAATACCAGCAAGTACATGTTCTACATCTGGGGCGTCAATCATGCGGTCTTTTCAAACATGCGGTCTCTCGATTTACGTAAAAGTGTGTTTTTGCCCTCACAGTTGACACCCCTGTTCTACATCAAACCTTCTGTCATTTATCAGCTCAAAACAAAGCAATAACCGACTTATATTAGCCTATTAAACTACACGTGCTGTTTTCTTTTTATCTGAAAAAAGTTCCAGCAGGACCACACTTTGTAACAAATGACCCGAAACCTTTTTCTCAAATCATTTTCTTTACCTTTAGGTTTAAAACACACACATTCAGTACCTACCACTGGTTTAACTGAAAGCAAATCAAAACCCTACGATTTGCAGCGTAACACAAAAATATCACAACAAACCTGGCCCTTTGGGTGTGTTGGTGGTAAACCAGCACAAACCCAGCACTACAATTTCACGGGTCAACAACTGTTCTGTTCACGACGATCAGGTCTGATTTGATGGAATTTACCCTAAACCTCCGAAAGTCAATCTTGTGCAAACGTTCTGTGCAGACAAGCAGAACGGGTGAGTCATTTATCCGAAATTCTGACTCCAGTATCACAAAAAGTGCTTCCCCCCCCCCCTTCTTGTTCTAAACCAAAATCTGCAACCCCTGGCACGCGTGAGTTTTATGGCACACCAAGTAATTTTCGGTTTTATATTAAGGTACAGTTTGACAAGATTAAAACTATTATATCACATGTTATGATTTATTGGTACCTCAATCAAACTGCACATATGTATACGTCTGCTTACTTGTTACTACTTAAATAAGACGGCACCACTAACCACTATGACATACAATAATTTTTGCCAAAGCCGTTATCATTTTCTACAAATCTCTTTGCCTCATATAGACATTTACTAAAGGATACACCTGTGCCTTGCTAGGTAACAAATTGATACTGTCAGCTCTTTTTTGTTTAATGATACAATTAGGCCACACTGTATGTTTCCCATTGCAAACAAGGTTAAGGATACCATCTGTGTTCTGTATCTGTGTTTTTATGTGTGTTTAGTAGACTGTCAGTTGCTAGCCTTAGCAGAAAAGCAACCTTCCATTTGAAGCCTTTAAAACACATTGCTTTTCAGTTTTTCAGACCAGAACAAGTTTTTCAGACCAGAATTAACCTTATGCAAACGTCACAAGCACATTTATGCAGAAACAATGGCAAACGAGTTTAAAAAATACACCGAAAAATTACAGAACTGCAGACTAATCAAACTGTACTGAAAACCATAAGGGTTGTTTTTGACAGCCTAGATATGCAAAATGCGAACAGACAACTTCTTATTCTACGATGCAGACATTGCAATCACGACATAAATTAATTTAAACTCCAGCTAAATTTGCAATTCGAGAGCAAAACTGGTGGAGAAAAACACTTTACTTGATGGTAGACTTGTAGCTAAGCTGTGTCTCACGACTATTGCTGATGCGTTTTTTCCAAAATTGCGCGTTCTGGGTCGAAACCGTAAAAGTGGCCCCCCCCCCTTATATCACATGTTATGATTTATTGGTACCTCAATCAAACTGCACATACGTATACGTCTGCTTACTTGTTACTACTTAAATAAGATGGCACCACTATGACATACAATAATTTTGGCCAAAGCCATTATCATTTTCTACAAATCTCTTTGCCTCATAAGGACATTTACTAATGAATACACCTGTGCCTTGCTAGGTAACAAATTGATACTGTCAGCTGTTTTTTGTTTACTGTTATAATAAGCTACACATGTTTCCCATTGCAAACAAGGTTAAGGCTACCGCTGTATCTGTGTTTTCATGTGTGTTGAATAGACTGTCAGTTGATAGCCTCAGCAGGAAAGCAACCCTTCAATTGAAGCCTTTAAAACACATTGCACATTTTTCAGACCTAAAATTGATTTGTATAAACATCACAAGCACTTTTGTGTACAAACAATGGCTTTCCTGTACAAACAAAAGAGTTTCAAAAATACACCGAAAAATCACAGAACGGCAGACTAATCAAACTGTACTGAAAACCATAAGGGTTGTTTTTGACAGCCTGGATATGCAAAATGCGGAACAAACAACTTCTTTCGTATTCTACCATGGTAATGCAGACATTGCATTTACGACATAAACTCATTTAAACCCTAACCAAATCAAAGTTCGATTTCAAAGCAAAACTGGTACATGATGAAGAGTGAAGAGTTTTACAACAGATGAAGAGTTTATTTGATGGCATACTTGCGGCTCAGCTGTATTTTACGACTATTGCTGATGCATTTAAAAAAAAAACTTGACAATAAACTTAGAAGCAGATTAGGCTTACATCAAAAAACTGCACGCGTAAAGCCTTTTCGTTTTACGAGCCCTTACACTTCTTGTCTTGTTTGCAAACATTTCAGCGGGTGTTGCTACAAAACCGCCGTCACGTTTTGCATAGTAAGCAGAAAAACGAAGCTTTTCCGTTTGCGAAGTGTTCAACTTTCAATGGATTGGTGTCAGTCTGTTTAGCGTAAACTATAAGTACACAAAAATGATGCGTTGTTTAAATACTAAGCGTATGTTTGTGTTTGGTTTGTTATCAATGAAGCTATTTGGATCAAGAATGTTTTGGATTTTGAAAAGTTGGTGACAACGCCTAAACGGGTTATGTTCCATAATGAGTGCACCGTCATTTGAGCAGTAAGTCCGTTGAACTTTTCTTATTTTGATTGTGTCGACTTGGGCAGTCAGTGACTTCAATTTAGTTGGATTGAAATCCACCGGGAACCACTGGGTTGGAGCAATGCCGTTCAAGTTTCATGCTCAAGGAAACACAAGCAACCGAGATAGGATTGAATCCCACAAACGGTACAACTAAAGGCGGTTGTGCTAACCACGGCCATCTTGGTGACATAGAACATCTTGTATGCAAAGTAGCACCAGATTTCCACGGGTTTGAAGAGCAATGTCGCTTAAGGTTTTTCTTTTAAGGAAACACAGATGGCTGAGCTGGGATTCGAACCCACAGGAATGCGAGTTTTATACAGCTGCTGAAAATACTGAACTACATTACAACAGGTTAAAATGCAATTTTGCTACATAGAAAACTCAAAGACTAAATAAAGGCCACCAGTTGAAAAATCCACATTAATTTAAAGAAACGTTTATTGCGCAACACTATGGCTCCAGTAGTAGGATTCAATTTTTTTTGTTCCCCCCCCCCAACAAAAGGTAAAGCCGTGATTCGAACCCACAGGGTTGCGAGTAGTAGGCGCTTGCTCAAAACAAAAATTACATCACAATGTTTAAAAGCAATTTTGCTACATAGAAAACTCGGAGAATAAATAAAGGCCATCAGTAGAAAAATCCACATTATATCAAAGAAACGTTTATTACGCAACACTATGGCTAAGAAAATCAACAAAACAAAAAAACGTGCATTGTTTAGCCCACCAATCAGCAAAACTAATATGACACATAACATGGCAAGGATTGTGGAATTTCGGACGTCATATACATCATTATTTGACGTCACACAAACCCTTCATTCGAACTAAACCCGTTTGATGTTTCAGCTCTTACGTAGCCAAAGCTTTTGGACCCCCCCCCCTGGAAACGGTGCGAACCGGCTGATTCCCACCACTGCTAAGAACATCAACAAAACAAACAAAACGTGCATTTTTTAGCCCACCTTACAGCAAAACTAATGTATGACACATAACATGGCAAGTATAATGGCATTGGTGACGTAATACATCATTTGACGTCACACAAACTTTTCGTTCGAACTGAACCCGTTTGTTGCTTCAACGACTCTTACGTAACCAAAGCTTTTGGTCGCCTTCGGTACCTCTATGACGTCATAAGCGCATCTGACGCAATGTCCACAAAGATCGTACTGCACCGCAAAAGTAATCGAAAGGCAGATTATGACGAAACAAAGAGCGATTGTCACAAGTGATGCAATTGGAAATATTTCTTCGTTGGAATGATTCGGATTTTTTGGTTGAAACGACGTAAGATTTGTGTGTTCTTTCAAGTTTTTGGCAGGTCCGGTTTCTGATTCTGTAAAAATGTGAAAACTATAATCAAATAACAATAAAAACAAGTATAGCCGTACTAAAATTTTAGAAAATTTTTTTAACATTGTTACAGCAAAAGTATTACTGTTAAAGTATCCTTTATTACTGTTAAAGTATCCTTTAACAAACCCCACGAAGCACTGCTATGTTTTGCATACCTTTGAAATTGTCCAAGATAAATCCATATTTTGGTGGTTCGCTATAATGCAAAGATATGTTCGGTGATTCTGCATTCAAACAAGGACTGGAAAACAACAGCACACTACAAAACATTGCAAAGCAAGGTAGCCCTTTTATTGTGCTGTTAAACTTTTTCATTTTTTGTTTACTATAACAGACTTCAAGCGGAAAATCTGAAATAATAGAAAACAATTAGCAAAATTTAGGTAGAAAATTGGAAAATAACCTAAATGGTAATACAAAAACCAAAAATAAGTTTGTCATCTTGATAAAAAAGTAACGGAAGTGCCAATTGTCTTATTTCTGTTACATTTTTTAATTTTTAACTATTAATCTCAGTTTCAATAGCGGTAATGACTTCTTTATTCCATTATATAAAATAAAATCCCAAATCTGCAAAAATTTAGCATTCAGGAGGCTTAAGTAAAGAACAATCAAAGTCTGTTGCTCATTGAAGTCATTCTATTGTGATTTCCCAAACGGCGGTAGCTCTCTGCAGACCTCAACCGAATCCGCCAACCTTGTATTTTAAACTTAATTATGGTGATCCAGACTGTTTGGGATTTTCAGCATGAATAAATTTCACCGTAATTGCACATTGAAATATATTTGTATGCAAATGAGGTTTCGAAGTAAAGGCTGCTAATCCGCCCCGAGGCTAGTTTTGCAGACTATTTTTTTTTTCTCTCTCCAATCTTTGTTGCAACATAAATATTACCGCACAACCTTTCTTCCAACCTTTACCCGTTATAACACATGTTATAATTTGGCGTTATTACATAACTTTTATTTGTTTCGATCACATACACATTTTTTATTTTGTTTGTACCAATTTCCAAACTGTATTAGAATGTTACTAAGCGTTTTCAAAACGTTTTTTTTTCCTTTCTCACTTATGTTTCACTCTTTCTGCAAGACTTGTATTTGTAACTACAGACAATTCTAAAATTTACCTCAAAAGTATAATTGCGCAAAAATTTAATTGACAAACGACCTTGTGTTTTATAGCATGTTTCAAAAACTATCTTTTGCTTTGTCAATTATGTTTACCTTATTAAGAGTTTACCAAAAATAGATACTGTTACATCAGCTACACACAAAAAAACAAAATTAAAGGCTAGTATTTATACCAATTTATACCAAAAACATCTTGTGCTCATGAATTTCTGATGTCGTCAAAAACAAGCAAATTTTTAACAAACACAAAGTTACAATCCCACTGCATACAATCTTAGAGAGCTAGAGCCAATTATATCAAATGCCAATGGTTTAGGGCAATTTTATATTAAACAAATTCACACCTTTAATCAGCACAAAAGCTTAGCTTTAGCTAAATCTTTCTCATTGACTTTCTAAAGAGTAAATGTTTCCCTGTGCGTTCTGTCTGACTAACTGCCCAGCATTTACTTCGACCACCACCTTATTAAGGCTCTTGAATGCAAATTGACTGACTCTGGTCTAGTCTGAGGTTTCGCGCTGGAATTTCGATGTCAACTGCTTTCGTGTTTTTGTAAGATGTTTGTGTGATATCAATGGCACAAGACGGAAATTTATTAAAATCTTGGTTTTATCTCGAAGGGGATTTTAGTGTTTTTAGGCATGCTGATTAGATAAACAAGTTTAGGTAAGCGGGATTAGGGTTGTAAAGTCAATTTAGGTTAATCTTCAAAGTTTGCCGTGATTTTTCTAAACAAGCAAAATACTAACTCAGCGTTACAGCAGTTGAAGTAAAATCTGTAAATGTTTTGTTAACATTGTTTGCGGACGCATACCTGTGTGATATAATATATATTGTGTGAGTTCTAAAACGCAAATTTGCTTGAGAAATTTTGCAAACAAAAAACGTGTGAATTAGTAATTTGCCACTCTTAGTTATTTTGTGCAATTTATAATGAAGCGTTGTCAAGATTAGCGACGGCAAATTATTGGCCTTAAACTTGATGTTTCTAATCTTGTATGCAAAGTAGTAACTTAACCGAACAAGGTCGTGCTGCCGAAACATTAACATTCCATGGCGTTTGTTTATCATGATTAGGTACAGTTTGTTTTTGTTTTAGAAATTATAGATAAATCCCGTTTTTTATGACTTAATCTTGTTAATTCAAAATTTGCATTCAAGATTCACGGTGATCTAATTTTAAGCATAGTTGAAATTGCGATTATAATTTAGAAATCGTTGTGGCACAAAATGACTGAAACCGCAACAAAACCTCTATAAAACAGCGGTATCCATTGTTTTCACGATTGTTTGATAACAATCAATGAATGTCCCCGCTAATCTGCTGCAAATAAGCGGTTTTATACTTTGTTGTGTTTTAATTTCTTTCATTTTTTATAATGTATTAACCTGTTTTTTTAGACAATGAAGACACCAATTAGGCGAAACATACATATTCCATGTAAATTCATTGACTGACTCTGTTATTCGAAAAAATATTTTTCAGTCTTAGTCAACATTCAATAAACATTTCTCTTACGACTTATCTAGACTCCTATAACGACTTATCTAGTTAATGTTATTAAACAATTGTTTGATTTACAACGCAATTATGACATCACATACACAATTATGACGTAGCACAACACTACTAGATACTAGTTCCAAGTGAAAATCCGTGGTTAGTATTTCCAGCCTCTATCACACGGTTGACGTCATCAGCTTTCCCGTCCGTATAAAATCCGTTTTCCGGATATTTAGCAAAGCGCTGATCCAGTTTGCAGATGACAAACCCGAGTCCAAGAATGATTGCCAAGAAAAAAATAATCACCAGAATAACTAGACCACTACAAAAAACACATAGTCAACAGTGTCAAGGCTTTTTGTTTGTTTGTTTCATTTTATCCACGGTGGACGGGCAACGCTCCAAAAGCGAGTACGCCGTCGGACTGCCTGTTTTATTTCAAGTCCATTAAAACTTTTTTTTCAAATTTTGATGTGATTATAAAAAAATGTGTGACGTCATTGCGTGCGTGACGTATCCGCACTATGACATAATTAATCATATACAAAGGTCATTGGTATATGAGCAGGTATGACGTAGTTATGATGTGTGCTGGTCATGAAAGTTTACCAAACTCCAAACTTTTTGCTAGCCCATTAAACCATTTTCAGAATAATGATCTGGATTGGGTTGCATTTTTACATCCATGAAAAACGTGTCTTTAGTAAAATCAAGTTGTTGGTTATTGGTAAAAAGTTTATCACACAAAAGGCCTTACGTCTTGTATTGGTTGATAGCGCTTCCACATTGTGAAGCACTGCAGTAGAGGTTAAGGGTGTCTGTGTCGGTTCGGTTTGTGCAACAGAAACTTCCCGGAGAGTCAGGAAAGTCGCAAAATTTCGGGTTGCATATGCCTAACAAAGAAATCAACGTTAAAAGAGAGCGATTCTATTTGAATAAGGGAAACATGATCCAGACCAGTAAAAACAAATCAGTTTATAGTTGTAATATTTCTTATTATTGCGCTTGTGTGCATAAAATGCAGCATAACGGCTGCAGTCGTTATGTTATTACATTTATTCGTATGAGTTATATAAAATAATTTAGCATGTTGCTTTTTCTTGGTCTAATAATTTGGGCTAGTTTATTGACAAAGGGAACCATGAAAAGGATATTTTACCAAATAGAGAGTGAAAACATTTACTGGTGAGGTTAAATTTAGCATCAAATCATTACAATAAACCAGCAAACTATTTGAAAAAGTAAAAAAATACAATGTCTTATGCATACCGACTTGAAGCGAAGTTTCAACCAATAAGAACAAACATGCCACAGAACCAAGGAACCTCAACATCGTTTCCTTTTCTTTGGTCTATCTGACACCTGAGCTTAACACAGAAAAACAAGCAGCATGAAAATGTCTGTGATTATTTGCAATTTTAGCAAATCAATGCAAAGGAACCAAAATTTAAGCAGTTTTTTAATTTAAACTGCCGCCTTCAGTGAATTTACTTGATAAAATATACTAGGAAAACAATACTATTAAAACTAGAGAGTTTGTGCTGTTTTATCTCATGACAAACTTTGATTAGAAAACTCAGTTACACTTTGTAGTTAAAGTTTAAACAATCGCTGCTGTTGGTAATTTGCAAGTAGCAGTCACTATTAAGTTCTTATAAGAAGACAGCTGCAATTGATGACATTTCTGGCAAAATAAAAGCACTCTGGCAACATTTTTCGTCAGAATAACATTTAATTTCGCAACTAAAATATTTATTTATGCTTCTACATGCCATTGCGCGAAACCAACTAGTAGACAATATTCAATACATACGAACTGGCTGTAACAAAAGGCCACCTTTTGTTTGTGAACTTCAGCTTTAGCTATAAGAGAAAATCAAATACACGAGTTATATCGTTTTGTTTGAATGACAGTTAACTCCAACATGTAAAAAGCAGGCTTTTGTCTAACGCGATGTTACGTTTTATAACAAATTTAACGACCGACCGAATAAAAGTTCCCATAAATTGGAGAAAAGGGGTGTGACATAAAGAACGTCAAACAGAAGTGGATTTTAAACAAACAGTTGACTCTGTTATTAAAAGAAATTGTTAAACTTAATTTGGATCTTTGTCATTTTAGCAGTAAAATTGCATGTTAAGGCGCAGTCTGTGATTTAAGCACAATAAAAAGAATCAACAACGTCAATTTTGCTGAACTAAATATGCTTAGATATACTGTTCGGCGATTGTACAGAAAAAAGTGCCAATACCAATATCGATTAAATTATTCGTCTGCGTGGTTTATGCGTCAATTGTCTTTTCGGTTCAAACCATGGCGCGCCATGGTTCAAACACACGAAAAATGCAGGGTTCGTAACTACATGGCGCCCCTTGTGGAGAAGACGCAAGGGGAATAGGAAACGCTAATGTGCGCTACGTAGTTTTTTCAAGGTTTGGCATATGAGTCGAAGTTAAAACCCCCCCCCCTACATGGCGCCCCTTGTGGAGAAGACGCAAGGGGAATAGGAAACGCTATTTCCTACGTAGTTTTTTCAAGGTTTGGCATATGAGTCGAAGTTAAAAACGGTCTTGTGTTGTGCTGTAAGTCTGCGACACTTCACCTCCATACAAACATTAAAAAAATTGGTTAGAATACGTCGTTAAAAGAGTTCTGGCTTTGAACTGGTAAAAAAGAAAGAAAAACGTTCAGGCGACGCTTCAAACATTAAATTAGGTTTTGCAATTAATTTCCAAAAACCGAGGTCTAACTATTCCACTGTATTAACAAATCCAGAAAATGTATGAAAATGCTTCATATAGTTTTGAACAGACTTTCGCGGTGTTAGTTAGCTCTAGCAATTCCCCCAAACAAATGAAAGACAATTTCAGGAGCCACTTTACAATTGCCTGAGCTCAACTTGCAATTTTCAATTAGCAACTTATCTAGTAATTTAAATAAGTTTAGTTACGACAAGAGTGGCCATATTGGCCTCCAGCAGCGCTACCAAGTGGCAAACATGCAAATGCTTGTTTTGCCAACTGTCAATTGCTTGAGGCAATCAACCTATCAGATCGCCCAATTACCAATTTTCAACAGATTGCAGAGCGTTCGTTACGAGCTGACACCATCGTCTATGATTTAACAATTGTTTACTGTTTGTGTTGCAAAAGTTTGCGAAAGCTATTGTAGAAAAGAAAATTTGAAATTTTAAAAAGTCAGAAATATGATATTTTGAACCCCCCCCCCTGTTTGTGTTGCAAAAGTTTGCGAAAGCTATTGTAGAAAAGAAAATTTTAAATTTTAAAAAGTCAGAAATATGACATTTTGATTTCTTGGAAAAAAGAAAAAGCAATACTTTCGCGGGGAAACAACTTATGCGCTTCGATAAGTGTTTGTGATTAATATAAAAACGTAGAAAGTCCATTTTTTTCAAAACGTCTTTATTTCCATTAGCTTACTTGCCACGGTGTTTAAAAGATTTTGACTATTTTAAAGGTAGAATATAGATAGAAATAGAATATAGCAAAGGGTTATTCCGCAATTATTTAACCTAAATTCGGTGGTTTGTTTTAGGTTAAAAACAAACATTTTATTGATACACAGTGCAGCGTCCTAAACTCTAAATATGGAAAATTTCTTGCAAGGCAGGGCAACTTTTGAACAGAAACGCTAGTCACGGATCTGCAAAGTTATTAAATAGCTTTCCCCCCCCCCCCATTTTATTGATACACAGTGCAGCGTCCTAAACTCTAAATATGGAAAAATTTTTGCAAGGCAGGGCAACTTTTGAACAGAAACGCTAGTCACGGACGTGGAAAGTTATTAAAATGCTTTTGAAACAAATACTTTAGAAAAATTAAGGCAATTTTTATTTAAATTTCTATTATACACAAAAAACTTGTTTAACTGCATATTTCGTGTGATTTGGGAATTTTAATATAGGTTAAAGGCTATCTCTTATTGCCTGTAATTAAAACGTGCTTATAGCAGCTCAGCCCCCCCCCCCTAAATTTCTATTATACACAAAAAACTTGTTTAACTGCATATTTCGTGTAATTTTAATGTAGGTTAAAGGCCATCTCTTATTGCCTGTAATTAAAACGTGCTTATAGCAGCTCAGCTGCATGGTGGAATGTACTAATGATGCAATTATCGTCTAAATTATCAGACCTCACTTGGTCATGTTTAGTAGGTTGTTCACTTGAGTAGTGAAATTAAGTAAGACCGTTCCTACGAACAGCAAAACGTTTGTGCTACTGTAAACGAGAAAGGAAAAATGTTTTAGTCGGCTTTTGTGTATATTTTTTTGATACCGATGTTTTATTGAAGCTTTAGATGGAAAATACGATGATATTTTGTTGCGCATAGTTGTCCATTTGGCGTTGTGCAGTTTCAGAACAAAAACACTGACTTGCGGAAATGTAGGGGATTAATTAGTGTTTGTTATTAACTACATCAAACATCGGTAATGAACTTGAAATCTATGGCTAGAGGGCAAGCTTATGAGAGACTCAAAAACATACCGCCAAAGAATTTATACTTTTCAGGCAATGAGAGTGTATACGTTTCAGGTTATAACTTTCATTTTTGCATTTGCAATACAGAAAAACAAATGCAACAGAAAACTATATGCGAATCTGTTCATGATTTTATAATTATGTGGCTGTCTAATACTGCAATTAAAAACTTTATTTTTATTTGATAAAAGTTTCGGCAAACCACTTTTGCAACATAGGACAGGTGATTTATAAAACAATGTAAAAACGATACGAAAAGCCAATTTGCCATATTACTAATATAGTTTTGATATATTATAACTTTTTTGAATGTAGCCAATGCCACACAAGTTTGGCATAAATTTTTTAGTTTTTTGCACACGTGCAGACTTCTACAATGCAACAGAGGTAAGCCCCCCCCCCATTTGCCATATTACTAATATAGTTTTGATATATTATAACTTTTTTGAACGTAGCCAATGCCACACAAGTTTGGCATAAATTTTGTAGTTTTTTTGCACAAGTGCAGACTTCTACAATGCAACAGAGGTAAAATGCATCAAAATGTCACTTGCAACGAAAAAAATGCTACAATTGCAAGATATTTTGCCTTGAGGCAATCAGGGCACACAACTTATCCAACAAATGACAAATCTTAGCACAATTTCGGAGTGAACGAATGTCATACGTTTCAAATCTGAATATGCCATGATTGAAATCGTATCGTGTTCCAATCCGATCAGACACGTATTCGTGGTTTTTAATGGCACGTAGTCAACCCAAAGTTAAGAGAAAGTCACTGGACCATAATTCGGTTTGACTCCATTGCCTGCAAGTCTTTAATGTAATCTTTAATGAACTATGCATTTTGACTTGTGAGGTTATAAGAACTTGTATGTTGCAAAAATACTTTAATGCAAACATTTTACAAACAATTAAACAAAGCAGCGCTTAATGAATTTTTTTTATTCACATGCAATCGCCGTGCATAGTCCAAGCACCCTGGAGAAAACGTTTTTGTGAAGCTTTTGTTTTAACTTTTAGTCACTGTTGATATGGTGTTTAGTTTTTGTGAGAAATATCAAAGTGTGCTCTACTTGAAGACGTTTGATGCAAGTCCTAAATCAAAAGAAGGTTTCTATGTTTTTGCACGTAAATTTGAGGTCATAGCTGTCTTGGTTTGATACAAAGCAACATAAAGTTTCGTAAATATCAGAAGTCTTGCAAATAATTACAAAAACGTCTATTTTCAGGCATGGGTTTGTAAAATTGGAATCACACTGCTGCTTATTGAAACCCCAAATGCATATGGACAGGTTACTATGGCAACAAGACTCCTGATTGGCTGGTTAACACTCATTAACCTTGTGAAAAATGGTCAGGCTTGGAACAACTCCTATCAAAGTGAAGATGGTATGTGACGTCACTATCGCTATTGTTGCTTGATAATCCCCTTCGCCCAGATTAGAGAACAACCGCAT
Organism: Phallusia mammillata; assembly: GCA_003260075.1. Classification (NCBI taxonomy): domain Eukaryota; kingdom Metazoa; phylum Chordata; class Ascidiacea; order Phlebobranchia; family Ascidiidae; genus Phallusia; species Phallusia mammillata. The sequence goes on along the minus strand of QLIY01001253.1, from coordinate 31,819 downwards.
TGTTAAAAATGTGGAGAAACTAGTTCTCGGTCGTTGACAGCAGGCGTGTTCAAAGTACATGTAATTAGAACTTAATAAGCCGGTTACATTAAACCAGCTGTGTATTGCACAGTATAATTATTAGATTTTAAGATTTTGTTCGCGTTTCACGCGTTTTCTAACATTGCAGTAAAGTGTGAGAATTAAATGACTTTAAACTTAACGATGAAAAAGTTGTTTGTTTCATCATATGTATCTTTTTTTCGAAAATCCTCCAAAAAAGTAGATGTTTTCTTAAAAACACACACACAAAACAAAATCATTCAATGGGAGTACGACAAAAAAAGTTCGATTTAAATAAAAAAAGTTTAAGAAAACTAAGTGTGGTTTGAACAAATGTAAAAAAGTAACTTTGTTGTTAAAGTACTGAACTTTGCCGTAACAACAATTTAAGTAATAAACTGTGTTTGTAAAGTGTTTGTTAAGCGACAAAGTTTTCGTAGAACTATAACGTGACAACGACAGTACGTTGTCCTACCCAAAATAAACCAAAGTTTTATGAGAAAACCACATCACTGCGGAGTAGGGTAACATATGTGCAGATATATGTAGTTGTACAAATATGTTTTTTTATAGAACAAATAAAATGAATTTATCGTTTTGGTGGACATAAGATTCTGCGTAAAATGTAAAAGCTATTTTCAAAAATTTCTTGTCTGGGTACCAGTCACCACAAAAGAATTCAGACCAATCTATGGGAAATTACAGTAATTTGACATTGGCTAAATTGCGCCGAAATGACTTTTTACAGAAAACGAACCCGCCCTTTTTGATATTGGTTTAATTTTAGGGCGGTTTCTTACTTTGTGGTGGTAAAGCTGTAAATTATATTACATAATACAAACAATCAACTAAAACGTACTTATTGCTTTAAAAACAAAAACACTTCGCAACTAAATGCCAATGATTTACCCGAATGAGTATAATAGTGGTCTTCAACCTTTTTTAAAAGCGACCCCAATTTAAAAGAAAATTAAATCCGCATTTACATGCGACCCCATTTTTCCGATAGGGTGAAAAATAATGCCGAAACTGAAACTATTTTCACGTAAACATGCCCGCTTAATTTGCAAGTAGACTTTAAATATTAGCATTCAGCGTGCATTATTACGCTTAAATGTTAGAACGTCTGGAATTATCTGGAACTTATTTATAAATTTTAGCTTTCAATATAAACAATAGATTAACTGCATAAAATTAAACTTAGAAACACTCGAATCAAACTATGCTGCATTATATCTTGTCCATCAAAAATTTAAATCAGGTACATTCGGCGACATTACGCAACAGCGCACCAAGTGGTAAAAAAGGATCCTTCTTTATAATCACAAGAAGCGGCAAAGAGTTTCCGTAAAATTCATAATTGTAGCAGAAAATCTGCGTCACATAGATTCGTGCTGCAGTCCACAACCGGTGTGCAGCAACTTGTCTGAACCGTTGTGAAGCCTACTATTTTTCGCCTGAGGCTGTTAAGAATGCCGCCTGGCAAGTTTTTGATTCGCGAGTTCGGGTTTTGGAAAGTTAGCAAACATTAAACTGTAGTTACAACGCGCGGAATAATCATGTCGGAAAGATGGAAACGAAACGCTGAGGCCAGAGGTAACTACGTCATAATTAGTAATTTAATTACATCATCATCTGTAATTATGACGACTAAATTGCGATTGTCGTACAGATGTTTGTTTACTAATCAACTTGCCCCCCTGTGTACCATAAACAAGTTATAAATTACGTCATAGAAGTAGGGTTTAGGGGTACTGTGTACTTTATGGTTTCAAGGTCATTTGTTTTTCAACGTCTCAAGGTCATTTGTTTTTCAACGTCTCAAGGTCATTTGATTTTTAACGTCCCCAGGTTAAGCGCCTCGTTGTCCAAGTCAGAGTTTTGTTTTTGTTGTTCTAGTTAGTTTTCAGTTGTAAAAAGTTGGTCAGTTTTTGTGCAAAGTTTAAGTTTTAATGGCGCATGGAAAAGAACCGACTGTTGAGGTATCTAGCACTGGTAAGTTGTGGCCGAAGTAATTGCAAAGGGTCGAAATACTTGAAATTGGTTATAATTCGCTTTGTTACAATTATGGACTGTAGATACCGGGTATATACAACATAGTCCATAGTCAAATTTTCGGTCAAGTGATGATTTGGTTTATGAAATGAATGACAGTGCCACGTTGCCAAAGTAAATGGTTTTAGAATTTCATTTCATATTAAGTTTTGTGCACACGACACAGCTTAAGTATTGTCTGTTATCGTTTACTATTTCTACTTCAAAAAGAAACAGCTTGTATGGGTCTTAAGACTTTTATCAAACAAAATTAGGCAACAGCGCAAAATATTTTTTACTGGCTAGTGTGTAAATGAGGTTCCTTTAAATTGACTATCAAAATGTCGGAACACTATACACAAATTTGTTATCTCAAGTAAAATGAGGCCCAAATAGACGCAAAAAGCGACATGCTTTATTCTTCAAACGTTTCAGCAAATGCTTATGTCACTATCAGTGACTCCCTTTAAACTAAATTGTATTTTTCACAAACATTTACAAGTGCGAGTTTTTGCAGAAGAATTGACTAAGACTTGGTCAAAAAGTCGAGATACTGAATTTAAAAGTATTGGCCAATGTTTCATTGACATAGAGTAGGAATTTTTAGCATCACTAAACCAGACATAAAAAATAGCGTATTTAAAAATATGCCTGTGGTAAAGTTTGTACACTAATAATAACAACAGGTGATCTTTAAACGTTTGCAATATAATGTTATCACTTCATACGACCCCAATTGCAGTTATGTTTATGTTTTAAGTAGCTCGTCACAATACGGTCTTGTTTTACGATTGTGCGTTCGTTGTACGACAAGAGTCATGTGTGTAAATTTAACGACCAACAAGTATTGGCCCCCCCCCCTAGGCATTAGCTCAAAATATTCCTATTTGTGTGGGAATGTAGTGCTGTTTAACTGACCACCAAAATTTCGAGAGATATCAGAATACATGATCTCAAAAGACGACATGCTTTATTGTTCAAACGATTTAGCAACTACTAATGCCATTATCAGTACTGTGCAATATTGCATTCTTTATTACTTAATTTACAAAATTGTTTCTACTACATTTGACAAAATAAAGTTATTGTAAACGAATTGACAAACACTTGGCCAGAAGAGAACGAATTTAAATGTATTAGCCAAAGGATAGGATCTTTTAGGATCACTAAACCAACCATGAAAAGTAGCCTAGTCAATAATATGCGTGTGGTAAAATTTTGACACTAATAATAAAACCAGGCAGTCTTTAAACGTTTGCAATAAAATGTTATCAATTCATACGACTTGTTTATATTTTAAGTAGCTCGTTAGGGTAAGGTCTTGTTTTACGATTGGCCGTTCGTTGTACGACAAGAGTCATATGTGCAAATTTAACGACCAACCAGTATTGGACTGTCCAGCGTACACCTTCGCAACCCGATCGATTCGTAAGGTATGCGGCAAAACGTAACAAAGAGCGATTGTGACGCCCCGAGGCTGGCATACTGACGTGTCGGTGACCTCACGGACAATACATTGTTCGCTAACAATCGCTTGTAATTAGCTACATGTTGCCCATCAAATTCATAACCGCTTGAGTACATGTTATTTATTATGACGCGCGATTAACAATCACACTCTTTGTGACGTCACAGATCACAATGTGCTGACGATTTTCCTTCCGATTCTCGCTGTAGCGATTTTGCTGTGCGCCGGTGGATGCTGCTATTTCGAAAAAAGACGGAAGAAAAGATTGAAGAAAAATGCGGGTAAGGATTATTTTTTGCTGTTGAGCTTTACTGGCGAAATATTTTCTGGATGCGGCCAAAATTGAACCTAAAGACGTTTCATCGATCTTGTTACAAATCCCCCCCCCCAAAAGACGGAAGAAAAGATTGAAGAAAAATGCGGGTAAGGATTATTTTATGCTGTTGTGCTTCATAGGCGAAATATTTTCTGGATGCGGCCAAAATTGAGCCTAAAGACGTTTCATCGATCTTGAGACAAACAAAATGTGTCATAGAAATCATAATATAAGAGTAGGAAGCAAACTTAAACCTTGAGACTGGATAATACTTCTGCCATTCAATTTTATGGCTTCTGATATTGAATCTTTATTACAAACACTTTACAGGACACAATTGAATCTGCTTAAAAGTGTTAACTTTATTATGAGTATTTGTGTATTAGTGGTATTTTACAAGGATTTGCAACAGATTTGGGTAACCAACCCCCCCCCCTTTTTTTTTCAGGAGCCCCAGCTGAGTCTGATTTCAGTGACACCGAATCGGTGATGACGACATCAAGTTCAAAATATCGTCCCTATTTACTTCCAACAGCTACTACTGGTAAAATTTGTTTGTAATCAATGCTAGTTCTTACCTGTAAATAAGGGTTACAAGTGGCCGAAACCAAAATGTAGCTCAGACTGGGAGCCAGAAACCCAGCCTGATGCCTTTTGAAAAAAGTCTGAAAGTTGGGTTTACCTAGGGAATTTTGCAAAATAAAATGTTGCCTAGTTTGCAGTTAGGCCTGAATCGAATCCGGTCTTACTTGCAACTCTGTACATTGAATATACAGGTTTGCACTGGTCCAATTTAAAGCTTTTGAGTGTTTGCTATGCAAAGTTGCGTATATGCGCAAAATCAAAACACTCTATACTGCTATATGCAACTGATAGATACTTTTTGAGGAGCCCCACAAAGTAGGTCCTAATTGCTAAATTCAAATAAACAGTTGTTTGTTTGTTTGTTTCCCCCCCCCCCCCCCCCCCCCCCCCCCCCCCCCCCCCCCCCCCCCCCCGGTGGGCGGGCAACGCCTGAATGCGTTATGCTCACAATGAGTCCGCCGAGCTGCCTGTTTTATTGCAAGTCCGATGATCATTTTGTATTTGATTTTTTTTCGATTTTAGGCAGTTGGTGACTTCAATTTTAGTTCAACCCATTGGAAACCATTTATTTTCCTGTTTATAGCATTAAGCTGTAGGAGTACGTTTCCAACATAGGTTTTCATGCGATTTGATAAAGTTTCTCGTCCAGCATACTGAAATGGTTTTGTTTTAGGTCGAACTTATCGAACAAACTCCCGTGCTGGCTCCGTGAGAGGATCAGTGTCCAGCAGAGGGAGCCCTTACGAAATCGAATCCAGTTACGGAGAGCCCCCACCCTACAAGTGAGTTTAATATTGCCCCCCAAAAATTTCAGAATCGGATTTAATAACTTCGTTGTTTTGTACCTATACAACGGCCAAACAGGCAACACGGTCCATAAGACCTGTTGTTTGATAAAAAAAACCCACTATAGTGATATATGCTGAAATTTGTTGTTGGGTAAATATAAAACTACAATAACTGCAAAACAGTTTGTGTGTACCAGAAACAAATTGGTACAGAGGTTTACAATTAGCAGTTATGTTTTGGATTAAACAACTCTTAAATATTGTTGCTAAGTAGTGGGTTCGAATCACAACCCATGTTAGATTTTACCAGTCCACGCCTTGCTATGTGGGATACTAAGTGACCGGTTGAATCGGAATCGCTCCTGCAGTAGGCCTGGCTAGTGTGATTTATATGTGAGTGTGCCGTGATCGCTGGTCTGCATCAACGCTCCAAAGCTGATCCCAATTATGAACTTATGTTCCTCTTAACTCTCAAACATTGTGTTCAATTTTATGCTTTTTTTGTAGCGGATCGAAATACTCGGACAACCGCCGGATTAATCGTTCCAAATCAATGCTGGACGTTCGCAACGACCAACAAAATCAACCAATCAGAAGAACCCGATCCACTCTCTCCCTTAACAGCCGTTATCAAGGACGAGACGCGAACGGTTCAAAATCACCATCACCGACGGCGTCTGAGTGGTCGGTCCGGACCGCCCCCCAAATCGGGGCCTATGACACGGATTATGACGTCACAGAACGCGCAATGTCCGTTGCGTCACTTCCGACCGGCGGCAGGAGGGGTAAACTCCGTCGTTCGGCGTCCCAACCCAATCTCAGCAGGACCCCTAAAAGGACCGGGACTTATCCTCAAGGAATACTGAAGCGCAACGAAAACGAAAGGTTTTCCGATGACGCAGCTGTGACGTCAAAACACACAGTGACGTCTGCAGATTCGGGGATGTACGGTGATGACGAAAGTCAATATCAGGTCAGTTTGTGTTGTGCCCACAGACGTGGGTTCGAATCCCGTAAGGCAGTGGTTCTCAACTCGTTTCAGGCCATGGCCCACCGCCCCAGTAAAAATAATGTCGTGGACCAATTTATTTTTGAGCAAGATCGAAGTACGCATACAAAACTACTATTTAGGCTTAAAACATAACTGTTTAAAATCGATTTTCAAGAAATGAGATACAATGATTAACAGCAAACATTTTGATACTCTTTCAATATATAATATGCAATCATCTCTAGTTTATCACCAAACTTAGTGGACGTCCTATGGACCACCCAAAAAGTCATCATAGACCACTAGTGGTCCTCCAGTGGAGAACCACTGCCATAAGGGACCTTGTTGCTTGTGTTTGCGAAAAACAAAATAATTTAGAGAAATAAAAGCACTCGAAAACAAATAAAAATCCACCTTCACTTCAAACAGTGGCTAGTAACATATATTTCTAACACAACACAATGGCTATTTCTTACCCAATTAAACGGCTCGATAATTAAATTACCGAATAATCTTTGTGACGATACATTGAATTTATCAATGCAACAAACTTTTTTACAGGATGCTGGAAGACCATCATCTCGGCCTCCATCAGCTTTTGGGGGGAGCTCGAGAGGTTATTACCAAGGTTACCCTCAAAGTGGCGCGGGGAATCCTCCGGGGTACAACGACCAGCAGATCTACGCTATAACGCCGTCTGTAGCTTACCCCCAGTATCAGGGTGAATGGAATGGGGCCTACACCGCAAATTACGACCCCTACGCGTATAATGGGTCGTACTGGGATGACCAGAGCGCCGGAGGAGCGGGAGCTTATTCGTATGGAAGCATGATTTACTAAAAGACGCAACAAATCCGTTGTGTCGATTTCATTTGCAATCTTATTTGTACGGAGAACGGGGCAGTTTATCAGCTTTAGCTTCTTCGTTGTTGGGTTCGTGAGTTTGTGCTGCGCTCATCCGTTTCATTTCCGCGTTGTCTGTACAGAAAGGTTTAAATTTAGGCAAAGGGCACAGGGGTGCTTTAAACAATTGTTCACATTACATAATTTTCAACGGTTTACACTTGAAAAAAATATATAACTGAACATTACTGTACTCGGAGTAGGCCTTTTTATTTTGTTATGTTCAGAAAATTTCACATTAGGTTTCTTTCAGCAAGCACTAGCAATAAAGCATTGGCAGCAAAATGACCTCAAAGTATTTTTTGCTTGATAGGAGACACATATGTACTTCCAGTTGTATCTANATCTGATATTACTACCAATAGCCTAGTTAGAAAAATTTACAATGCTTATTTCACATGCTTACTGTGGTATTTGCGGCAGTAGTACCATCACTGGTCACTGTTATAGTTTCCCGTGTAACATTTGACATTTTGCTGTTTTGTACCGTTCGAAGCTAGTCCAATTAATTCATTGAACGCACAAACTGGAAACGACCAAATGTAATGCAAGACCATGCTTTGTGACGTCATATTACCCATTAATAGCCCCCCCCCCTCGGTTTCGGCCGAATCGAAATTTCGCCGATTCGGTACATCACTAATCTAAATTAAGTGTCTAATATATTGTGCTTGCACTTACAAACATGTTTTGAGAAATCGTCACGTTTTTTGCATTACAATTTAATCAACTATTATTGACTTGTGTTTTTAATGCAATTCGTTTTTGTACTCCTATCATATAGAATCGTATAAAAAACTCAAGAAAATGCCTTTTACAATTTAATAAAACAAGTTTCAATCAGCACCTTTGGCATTCTGTTGTGTGTTGCGAAACTCTTTGGTGTCTTCCATGGAGTTTTAGTTGCAATGTAACCCACAGCGCACAAATATATGAGAGTGTAGAGAATTAGAAACGTCAAAAGCAGTTGCACAGTTTGATCTGGTTTGTCACCAACAACCAATTTCATCACTTCCAACGGTTCCAAACCAACCTAGGTCAAATCATTCAGCATCTTTAAGTAATAAAGCCATGTAGCTTGGATCTGATATTACTACCAATAGCCTAGTTAGAAAAATTTACAATGCTTATTTCACATGCTTACTGTGGTATTTGCGGCAGTTGTACCATCTCTGGTCACTGTTATAGTTTCCCGTGTAACGTTTGACATTTTGCTGTTTTGTACCGTTCGAAGCTAGTCCAATTTATTCATTGAACGCACAAACTGGAAACGACCAACTGTAATGCAAGACTATGCTTTGTGACGTCATATTACCCATTAATAAGCAACAAACCACCTGTAAGACTAACAGGCTGATAGTATTAGCAAGTACAACTGGTTTAGAGAAACGTTGTTTCGCATTGCGCAAAGTGTTGACTTTGGTAAGGAGTAACTAGTGCAGGTGTATGGGCATGCGCGGCCGCGGTGATGAATTTATGCAGCCATGGATTGATAAAAACTTTTTGGCTAGACATTTAGCTTTGAAAAACTGGTTTGAATGGATTTGCTGAGATGGAAACATAAACCATACTTGCCCAGTAGCCACGCCACACTTATTGTACACCTATTGTACAAACAATGAAATGACAAAGACTAATTTCGTTGAAAGCCAGCTTTAAGGGGAGGCATCAAAAAACAATAATATTCCCCCAAACGAAAACAGTTAATAATAATAATAAAAAACAATAACGTGAACGTGCTTGAGAAACTATTTCAAACAAACACAAAACCTTTAAAGTGCTTTCGAGCAAAACAAATAACCTCAACAGTCCCCCTTTAATTCTCGGTGTGTGGTCGTTTGCCACCACCAGACCTATGTTCGAGAAGTATCGTGAAGGCTGGCGCTTGTTGATTGTGACGAAACAGAGCAAAGATGGCATCAAGCTGTGGACCCTTCCATGAAGAAGCATTGAGAAGGCAGAGAGTTATTGACAAGAAACGTGCAGCTTTGCAAAGACTCGAAGCACAAAGGGTAAGTCATGTTAAACTGTTTTGCATTTACCGAATGAATGCAAACACTCTATTAATTGGTGTTTAATTTTTGCTTGCAAATTCATACCGTAGCACTTTTTACAGTCAAAAACAAAATACAACTTTATGCATTTAAGGAAATTAGCTGTACAACTTATAGCCGTAGAGTTAAAGATGAAAAAAATCAAAGGTCAGCAAAATGGTGACTCAAAAAAAGTTTGTAGACATGCTGGGACGTTTATTGCCCAAAACATGGCGTCTCCATGCTAGTATTGGCCTATTCAATTGCACCCTAAAAACAAAAAGGCCCAAAACTAGTTCAAGAAAATGCAGACGCCTTTAGCGCAATTTTGGGCTGCAATGTTAATTAGAATAGTCCATTGCAGCTATCTAAAAGTATATGAAGGTAAACAAACAAGATTTTGCCACACAGTGGAATTGCAAAGTCAAAACATTACCAAGCACAGAAAAATTCCAAACAGAAACTTTGTCATAGCACATACGATCTCTATGGGCAAGGTTGTTTTGCTGTGACCGGGCTTCAACAATGGGAAGACAATCGACTTGTTCTAGAATAAACATCAACATGTTACGGGTGAAGAAAGATTAGCCTTTAAATCGCTCATCCCCGCAATGTGACACCACAGAATGGGCATTGTTTCGTAACAATAACGCTACTTGTTGCGAACAATGATTTGGAACGCCTCTCCCAGGTGCTTGGCTGGAAATAGACTCTTTGTGTGGCGAGACCGTACGCATAGCGGCTGAATACCTAGCACGCGACTTGAATGAGTCCTCAAAACACTGTAACATCGATCTTCTTTACTATTTGTAATTGTATTTCAAACAGTTGCTAAAAACGATTTTTTTACTGATGTAGCCAAAATGCTTTTTGGTTTCGTTTTATCCTCGGTGGGCGGGCAACACCTGAATGCGTTCTGCCTGTTTTATTCCAAGTTTAGCACTTTTTCGACTCGAGGAGTAACTTTAATTTAGTTCGGTCCATCAAAATACAAGTAGCCGAGACAGGATTACAACCCACAACCTTGCGAACACAAGTCCCCTACGCTAGCCTCTCGGCCATATTGACAATAAAAATAGTTCCAAAACTGACGAACTTTTTTTTAAAAAAACTTTAAAATGAGGCACGATTTGGCTGCAAATGTCATTGAACATACCTAATCTAAACACGTAGCCTATATGCCGACATGGGGTCATCTGTAGAGTTGCCCGCTATTTGGGAGGATGTTACTAGGTTTTCTTTCCTTTTTTTTCCGAAAAAACGTCATTTGATTACTGCTAGTTTTTGTAAGCTTAATTTTAAAAGTCATAAATTAGAATATGACGTTTTTTCAAGGAGGACGAAGAGCGAAATGCCGCAGAGAAAGCAAATTTGGATGCTGAGATGAAACAAAAGAGACATAATGAAAAGATGAAGGAGCTGCAACAACATCTCAACTCCGTTAAAGACGAACGCGGGTAAGTTTAAATGCAATCTTGTGCTTAATGATCTTTCAAAAGGGTACGAGTCAGTTCAGTTCTAAAGTAGCCTGTTGGCTCAGCAAACAATATCGCCCAAAACTACAGCAACCTCGAAATGAAACTGCAACGTTAAAACCATGGTATGAAGTAAATGGAAAAAAAATATTGAAACGGCAGTTTACAACGTAGCTGCAGCGCATCAAGTCATGATCCACCGATTATGCCATCAACTTTTTTGCGCTCAACGTTTTAACGTTTCAACGTTGTGCAGCTATTTCCGTCATGTTTTCTTTCATCAAGCGAAATAAACTGAACTCATTTAAATAGACGTATAGTGCTTATGGTAACACTACTAATTCATACACATTTTATATCCTTATCGGCGAGCTATGTGCAGTTAACTATTTAAGTCCTCAAGGGGTTAAAGTTAATTTGATAACGGGCTATAACCACTGAAAGCCTAAATTTTGTCGTGCACTAGAACAACATTAGTTAAAACAAAAAATATGGCCTGCTCCTGTTGGGTTCGGAACATCTGATCGTGATTGAGATGTAATTTTGTAAACTTAACTTAAAATTGTATTGAAATCAGTCAGTAGATTGATAAAAATATATTAAATACTCAGGCCAAAAAAACAGCGTAAATTAATAAACCACATATTCCTTTAGTTAATCAAAAGCATAAGAGTGTCTACTACATGTTCTGTTTTACCTGTGCAGGTCGAAGAAGACTGTAAATGGAATCCCAAGAGATATCTACAAACAGATGAAAGTGAAGGAAAAACAACTAAGAAACAGTAATCTGGTGATTGGGCACCCAAAAGCCCTATGGGATGCAAAATAGACACATTTGATGCAATTAAAAAACAAGTTTATTTGGTAACATTAAGTAACAATCGCAGGAAACATATTTGAAATCTGATAAAATGAATAAAAACACATGGTAGTGCAGATATAAAACAAACCACATTTAAAAGCAATTGCATGGTATCGTTGGTATTAGGTCATTGGTTATATACACAGTAATTTTTTCACACAACATTCAAGGTATTGTCCAAGACCATCTCCAGAAACTAAAAAAACAAATAACAATTTTATAAACTAGCTTAATTAATTGTTGTTGTTTTAAAGTTGTACATTATTGTGGCAATAAATGAATGCAAAAACACAATAAAGCGTCTAATAAAGCAAAAAGTTTAAGCCTTTAACATTTTTAACCATATTGTGCAGCTGCAGCTAGTAGTTTAAGTCCCCCCCCCCCAAAGCAAAAAGTTTAAGCCTTTAACATTTTTAACCATATTGTGCAGCTAGTAGTTTAAGTTATGCATAAAAAGCAATCTTGGCACTACAAAATTGAATCGAAGCGTTTGCAAAATGTTTTTGCATTTTTTGTGATTTTTGACACTAAATGTGTGGCTGTAGTTTGAGTCCCCCCCCCCGGCACTACAAAATTGAATCGAAGCGTTTGCAAAATGTTTTTGCATTTTACCCTTGTGATTTTTGACACTAAATGTGTGGCTGTAGTTTGAGCTGATAAAAAAGGTAAACTCCAACCAAAGTTTCGCAGAAAGTATTTCAACTAACCTGCTCATAGCTGACTTGAATAACACCACTTTGGTTTGTGTCTTTGGCCCTGAATTTTTCAGTAAGAATTTGCAACATAACAGATACTTGGATGAAGTCATCAAAATCAATTGTATTTGCAGAAGATTTGTCAAAAACACGAACAATCATCTTGCAAAAGTCAAAAGACCTAACAAAAAAGAATTTGTTTTGTATTACACAGTTTACAGGAAAGGGAAAAGCATGCATCATTCAGTTTGTGTTTAGGCATAGAATAAAAACAGGAAGTTTTACAGAATAACTGAACAGCTATAATCCTAGTTTTAGCTGCATCAACTTGTGAAACCATATTTTACGGTACAAAATGTGACTAAACCTGAGCCTTGTAAACATTTCTACTGTCTGCCAACTTTCTGAAACTGTAGATTAATTTTATAAACAACAAAATGTAGCTATGTTAGTAATAATTAACTTTAATGCTTTTAACACATACACTTACTAGAAGTTTGCTTTAAATTTGCATTGACTCCACTGGATCAGAACTACTTTCACTCACAATGAAAAGAACTCACCAGTTTTTTTTCTCTTGTAACATTATTGTAGTATACTCACCTTTTGTTGTTGACACTCGAAACTACCTCATGAAGTCATAACTAGTTTACTAGCAGTAGCTACTATTTTACCGGTCTTCAGAAAATAAACAATAACTACTGCACTTGTTGAAGTGGTTCCAAACTATGCATGCCTTACTAAAAGCTGAAAAGCATGCGATTCACCTTAAGGAGGTTTGACAAACAAGACTGTGCATCTCAGTTGGTAAATCAAAATCCCCTTATAAGTTTGTGTTGTGGGTTTGCATTTCACAACAACTAGAATCTAAAGGTTGACACATGGAAACAACATTCTGGAACTTGAGGCCTACCACATGGAAGTGCCAAGAAAACAACCTGATTTGGTGTACTTACTCTTTGCTGCATCTGAAAGCTGACCTGATTTCAGGATACAGTCAAGACCTGACATGTTTCCAGCCCCCCCCCCTTTACCGGTCTTAAGAAAATAAACAATAACTACTACACTTGTTGAAGTGGGTGCAAACTATGCATGCCTTACTAAAAGCTGAAAAGCATGTGATTCAACTTTAAGGAGGTATAACACACAACACTGTGTATCTCAGTTGGTAAATCATAATCCCCTTATAGATTTGTGTTGTGGGTTTGAGTTTCACAACAACTAGAATCTGCAGGTTGCAGAAACAACATTCACACATGGAAACAACATTCAAGAACTTGAGCCCTATCATATGAAAGTGCCAGGAAAACAACTTAACTTGGTGCACTGATTGCTGCTGCATGTGAAAGCTGACCTGATTTCAAGGTGCAATCAAGACCTGATAGGTTCCCAGCACCTGTTAACTTACATTCAATCCACCAATTCTATGTGCCTGTGTACTTCAGTTGGTACTAGTCTCTGTTAACGTTCTGTCAAAAGTTCAGATTACAATCGCAATCTACATTTTTCTAACACATGCTTTGATGCAACAACTTTTTACGGTTAGTATTTAATTACTTACAATCGATAGCCAAAACTTGTAAAAGCCTGGTGAAGTTCTTGGCAATCAATATTTCCCGATCTGTCTCTGTCATATGAATCAAAGCATTGTCTCCACGATTGAATAAATTTCCACAAGGACTGAAATTCGGTGAGGTTTATGGTTCCGTCTCTGTGCATGTAAGGTAAAACATAACGCTTTATTGCTGCCTGATTTTGTTACAAACTCTTAATACTTTTCACAACAACTAACATGATACAAGTTAACATAATAGATTACTCGAAAAAGTTAGTAGTTTGTTTCGCTTAAGGTTGTACAGCAATTTATTGTTTTGTTCATACAGTTATCGTGATAAAATTTACCAATAAAAAATACAAACATTTTAATAACAAACCCTAAAAACAAAGAAATTGCACTTTTAAAGTAATTGGAAAAATCAACTGGAGTGTATATGTAAAGGGTGTATGCAAAAGCAAATATTGAAATGGGTGTCTGTTTTTTTTGCAAAGTAATAAATTAAACCCCCCCCCCCTTCTTGGCAATCAATATTTCCCGATCTGTCTCTGTCATATGAATCAAAACATTGTCTCCACGATTGAACAAATTTCCACAAGGACTGAAATTCTGTGAGGTTTATGGTTCCGTCTCTGTGCATGTAAGGTAAAACATAATGCTTTATAGCTGCCTAGTTTTGTCAAAAACTCCAAATACTTTTAACAGATGATTCAAGTTAACATAATAAATTACTCAAAAAACGTAGTAGTTTGTTTCGTTTAAGGTTGTACAGCAATTTATTGTTTTGTTCACACAGTTATCCTGATAAAGTTTACCAATAAAAAATACAACCATTTTAATAACAAACCCTAAAAACAAGGAAATTACACTTTTAAAGTAATTGGAAAAAACAACTGAGTGTATATGTAAAGGGTGTACGCAAAATCAAATATTAAAATAAGTGTGGGTTTTTTGTAAAGAAGTATATTAGAATGTACTACATAGCATATATCTACTTGTTGCTGTCAAACATTCCAATCATAAGACGACAAGTTTCATGGTTAAATTGCTTCATCTTATTGTTCATCAAAGCTTTGCGAAGTTCCACGGCTGTGATTTTGCCAGATCGGTCCTGGTCCACTGTCTAAGGGGGAATAAGAACATTGAACAACATTAAACAAGTGAACAGGCAACGTTTCCCCCCCCCCAGTTTCATGGTTAAATTGCTTCATCTTATTGTTCATCAAAGCTTTGCGGAGTTCTACGGCTGTGATTTTGCCAGATCGGTCCTGGTCCACGGTCTAAGGGGGAATAAGAACATTAACCAAAATTAAACAAGTGAACACTATTGACATCATTATAACTTTATTGATGATAATGGTTTAACAAAATAGCAATGTGAAACTATTTGAAACAGCAGACAATGACTGAAAAAGAACAGATATTAAGCAATTATAGTTGAGCCTATCAAGAAGCTAAACTGCCTGTTAAACAACAACAACTATGTAGTTGCTTTATTGTTCTAGTTTAAGCTTTGGTTTCACATCTGGTTCACAGACAGTATTTTGGTGAACAACTGCAGCACTACCGCACCTACACAGATAAACTATAAAATCCACTAATTTTATTTCATAGTGCAACAATATGCCACATTTTTTTCTATTTTGATTTATTGGTTCCTTTTTTAATCTTTGAAAATGAGTGTATATTTTGTGTCAAAAAAACTCTACTTTAGCATGATGCGTATCAAAAATCATATAATTGTGTTAGTATTATAAATACCTGGAACCATTCAAAAACCATTGGATCGATCCCTGGTGGGCATTGGGGTTGTTGGTTGTATGATCCCATTGGAGCACTTGGGGTGCTGGGGCCACCCGGGTAAGGGTTTTGTTGTCCATAAGGCTGACCCTGACCATACGCAGCTTGCTGGCCGTATTGACTTTGTTGGCCATATTGTGACTGTTGACCATAAGCACCTTGTTGCCCGTAAGGTGCCTGCTGGCCATAAGGTGCTTGCTAAATAATTCAAAAACAATTTTAGGTATAATTTAGAGATTAATTAATAGAAGTTTGGGCTGTAAGTAGAATTCATCTTATTCACAGTTAAAAAATAACTAAATAAAAACTAAACATGGGTTAATCTAATTATGAAATAATATATCTAAAACATTTATTCTGAAATTACTTACATTTGGATACGACATTTTGGGCTGTCTGAAACTTGAATGCTTTACAGATGGAATATAAGTAACATATTTTATTGCAAATAAACAGTAGGATCTAAAACATTTTTAACAAATTTAGTCCACAAATAAAACGGCTAAAGCTACAATGAAATAGTGCGTAACGTATTTATTACATTACAAAACCTAAGTCTTTTCGTTTGCTTGCAATTGCAAAATCTGCTAAACTGGGTTGGGACTTTACCTACTGTTGACAATTAGTCACGTGACACAATTTGGCGCCCGACTGAATAATTAATTTTCTCGGGGAGTTGGTTTTGCCTGTTTTTAATTTACAACAAGAAAATCAATAATTTTCAAAACAAACATCTAATTAACATCAACGATGGCAACTTGTTTGGCTGCTAAATGGACAAATAGATAATAAACTTAAATCATTTTCTGTGTTATTGTAAAACACGCTAATTTCGTTTTTATTCAATCATAAACAATGGGAGCAGTTTATTAGAAAATTGCACAAAACGTAAAAAATTAAAATGCCAACAGATAATCTTCAATTAGATGTTGCTTTTCATGATCAGTCCAGTGTCTGGCGGAGAAATTTTAATAATTTGTTGAATTTCTTTGAACTTAGGATGATTTTTGTCTGCAACCCATTGCAGTAACACAGTCTCACAAGTTGTAACAAAAGCTCCCAGACTTCGTAACCTCTAAAAACATAATGCAAAAATAATGAAAACAAAAACATATACACGAAAAAATTTAGCCTAAAAAGAGCTCCATTTTTCAGTCAAAGTAACACAATATTAACTTTTTAGCAGTTTTTTTTGCAATGATAAACTAAAGAATACACAGAGATTAATTGGCAACTGTAGAACGGAAAGGAAGTTTGGACTGTCACATGTTAATTATCCCAAATCAATAAACTGCTATCACAAAGACCAAGACAATCAACTGCTGCATGTTTGAGTGAACTGAATGAAACAACATGATTACCTCAAAAGCCAAATGCCGATCAGCTTGAGTTCTCGAAGAGGTTGCATCAGCAATTATATGAACATCGTAACCTCGTGTAATAAGATCATGTGCAGTTTGTTGAACACATACATGTGCCTGTGAATTTACAAATCACTTTGCTTTAAAATTGAAGACATGTTTACTTTTACTAAAATTTATTTTGTGTAAATTTAATTTAAGTGAAAGATTTTTGTGCATTTGGGTTAGCATTTTGGGGCAAGACTGTTAAATATATGGCAACCTAGTTCAAACACTTTTCAGATAACCATAAAAAATAAGCTTAAAACTACCTTTAGTTCAGTGTTTCTCAATCTTTTGGGGCATCTAGACTACTTTTGCCCAAGCGATTATGATTTCTGTGTTTAAGTTTTGGTATCGAGATTACGTGAGGTTGTCGCCCGTTTGTCTCGTGGTGTGGCTAGATTGCTGTGTGTGTTTTGTATCTGTAATTATCGTGTTTAATCGTTGGATTCTATTTGAATAAGATCGTACAGGCAAACTAAGGTAATAACAAAACTGATTTGGTGTTCTACAAAAAGTGTGGAGCGTTACAGTCATTAAAAAGTTGTGGTAACTCATTTCAGTCCATAAACCCTGGGTTAATAAACAATGTTCTGGTTTAACTTGGCCATGAACAGTAGTGATTATTCTGCGTTTTGTCTTGCTAAAATAGCTTTGCAGAAAAGCTGTATGAAATCTTTCCTACCTCCACACCAAATAACACAACAGATTGCAAATGAACTTGTGACGTAAGAAATTCTACAATTTTTGGGGTCATCATCGAGAATTTAGTCTTTTCTTCCAGGACTGCAGCATGACCAATATCCAGTTCTTCAACTGTTTTTCCCAAACCTTTTGGGTACTACAATATAAACCAGAAGTTGTCAGTCTGGAGTATATATTTGTAAATTTGTGTTCAGATTTGGAACCTTTTAAACACGCTAATTTACTTGTCATGTCAAAGTAACAATGATTTTTGTGTGTAAATTAGGTTTCTACCAGTTAAACTAAATAGTATTCAGAAAGCATGCAAAAAGTATGCAACAGAAATGAGTGGCACTAATACATCAAAATATTCAAACATGAGCAATGAGATACTATTTTTTTTAACATTACTAAAATGTTCTAATTTTTTAACATGTAAAACAAATGAGTAAACCATTAAGCATGCCAAAAACATCCAACATCTAAGTTACAAGCTCTACTTTGTACAGGCAATTCAGGTTATATCATACAGTTAAATATTGACAATTTTATTTTATAATTCAGTTAAACCTTAAGAACTGACCTGTTCAGTGACAACCAATGGAATTCCAAGTTTTTCTGACGTTTTTAAAACTCTGTTACCGACTTCAGCAATTTCAGCAAAATATTTGATTGCGGGTTTAAATCGTTCTTGCATATCACAACAAAATACAACACTGGTAGATGGAGACAGGTTTCCCACAGACTAAAAACATTTTTATAGTTTAGAGATGGCTAGAAGAGAGGGGCAATAATCATTTAAACCACTTTAAACCCACTTTTCATTAATCAGGATCTTTGCTAAATTCCAACAAATTTAAGGTACAAAGGATTTGTAACATAAACTAATCAACATCCGTTAATCCAGGTCTTTACCCAATCTGGACTAATTTTTTGGTCCAAACTAATCCGAATAAATCAAGATTTGATATATTTTCATGGTTAGGGCAGAGTTTTGTGCAAACCTGCGTTTTTTTAACGGATAAAGTCACATCAAGTTTAATCTCTATACTCTCATTAAACGCAAACAAGTTTTATTATCATTTTACCTTACAACTTATGCCCTTGTATTTTTGCATGCCTTCATTTGCGACATGATCTTCTGAAATTTCAACCCAAGAGTTCCAATCCGACCTCCATTGTTGAATCAAACTGATAGACTGGTTTTGAAATGTGGATCGCAATAATTGCAAAAGACTCCTGTTGGTTGTTCCTAGAAAAGCAATGAAAATTAAAAATGCATTCAACAGTTAACATTTATGACTCAATTATGTGAATTTGCAACACATAATATATTTTAGACAACATTTATCTCTCTATTTTTTCTTTAGATGGAATAAAAAAAAAACTGCATGCATATTTAGACACACAATTTGGGTTTTGAAAGTTATTAGGGAATAATTTGTCTTTCAAGATGACTAGCACAAATTTTAAAACATTGAAAAGTTGATACCCATGCGCTGGCTTGTGCTTTTCTACTAATGCAAACACATTGATTTACCTTCGGAGATTTCCACACATTTTGCTTGGTTATCAAATACTAGTAAACATTTAAAACTACTCATTTTGTTGTTCTGGAACAAGCTAAGATGAAAATGTTACACATTTACAAACTGAAATAACATACAAAATTTGTGCATGATTTGATAGATAGAGATACTAGGAAATGAGACTTATTATAAGTTAATGTTACATACACACATTAAGTACTAAGTTGGCATACAAGCAAATGAAATGATACAACTACGCTAAGATTGCACAACATGTGTTAAAATTTCACTTTTATCAAAATTGAACCCAATTGCCGCCTCCAGAATTGTTCGATGCACTGGAACTGGAAAATTCACCCCACTCTGAATTGTCTGTCTTTGGTTCAACAACAGCTCCGCCTGGTGGTTTGACTACAGGAGCCCCACCCGGTGGTGGAGGTAGAAATATCCCTCCAGCCTTTGCTGCACCCTGTGGCCGTGGTTTGGCTTGTGTTTTATTTGCCCCTTTGTTTCCGATATTAATTCGCATTGTTTGTCCTTCTTTCAATTGCAAGTTTAGGTTTGGTTGGACTGCTGGTGTGCTTTCAATGGTTTCTGCAGTTTTTATCTGTTTAAAATGATCCTGAAGAGCTACATTAAAGTCAAAGGCGTCGCCACGGTCGGCAAAACCGGCTCCGATAAATGCAGTCCTGCCATTATCATCCATGATACGGAGCACAAAATATCGCGAGGAATCGGTCACAGATTCTACACATATTCCTGGATATATATCAATGGGGGCTTTGGCAAAAAGTTTTCCATCTCTGTCTTCTAACTTCACTGAGAGTCCTTTTCCTTTGACAACAATTCTCATTCTGCCTGTCCACTGAGGTTTGTCCAGTCCCCAGTCTGCAGCTTTGTAACCTCGGTTTGAAGGCCTTGGAGGCAGTTTGTACACGAAGCATTCATTCTTTACCAGCAGAACTCGTTCGTAATCGTCCATTGTAAAAACCAGTTTATTAGGCGTTATGTACAAGCAAACTGTTGTTCTTTTAAAATACGACCTATGCTCTTAATTCAAACCAAATACGCAAAACACTTTTAGTTAACAGTTTTAAAATAGTGACACAATTTGCCAAAAATAAAAAATCTGCAACTGACTGGCTGCCCCCGCCCCAAGATCTCATCGGATTGTAAATACGAGACTATGATATCCGATGAGAGAAGGTTATTGCAACAAAAGTATTGTATTGTATTGTATTGTATTAATTTTGAAACCGTGCATGAAAATGGTACATAGGAATACGAAAACACTACACTAGCGCCACGGAATCGGGAAACAGCTGCAAAAACCTGGTTGAAAATACGCCAATGTCAAAATTTTTACAAAAAAGGACATAATATTGTCAGACGCAGCAGCCGCACCCTTAAAAAGACTACGTTATAAACAGTAAGTCATGTCGGATATCTAATCAATATTTATTTCCGAAGAATTGCAGTTGCTTTGCGCAAAATCATGCGTTTTTAAACAAGGTACATCGCGTGTTAACGAAAACTTTTATTGCAAATCAACAATATTCACAAAGATTGGTCGTTTTAATTGATTCGTTTGTACATCTTTGATCGCCGCTTGATTGTTACCAGAAGGATTCCAATTCTTCTGCAACGCCACCCTTTTCTCGAATGCTGAAAAAACACACACTATACGTAAGTATTTGCGGTATTTTCGCAAATACTTGCTTAATTGTACTTACATGGCGTACATGTCCTGTTTAAATAGCACAGTCACACCATCAGATAGGCCCAGGGCCGCAGCAACTCGTTGTTTTTTATTTGACAAAAAATTGGTAAACTGTGCATAGTCGGCGAGATCAGACTTGACACAGATGCTGCCAACAGCCCCACACTCGTAAATAGACCTCTTCAAAATAAAATTGGTCCCAATCACATCTCTAGATCCGTTTACTCTGTGAATAAATGGAGACATTTTTTATGTGAAATAAGACACTTTTCTAAATGTTAAAAAATACAGAGAATAATTTTAACTTACACAGGAAATGCAGCATCACATTTCACCGGGCCATTCTCGAAGAGTTCCTTCAAACCAACTGGCATTTGAACCATGTGAGTTCCATTGTTGAGAAAAACACGCCTTCCCTTGAAAAAGAATGTCTGAAAGTCTTCGGCGGCTTCGTCAGGAAGCATGTACGATGCACCACGGACTCTGCCCTTAAGCTCTGCAAAATGTTTTCGTTTTATTCCAGTTACTTTGGTCAACAAGCCTATTGGGCCACAGTTATGCGACAATTAATGTTGATTGACCATTGAATCAATACATATTGTATCTTTTTGATTGTTACGCACCACATTAAAACGCAATATTGTGCTTGACGTGCGCTAAAATCACTTTATTGTGAGCTCTTTGGTGCTTATTTCTGTGAAACTCTGTCGCTATGTTTTCTTGCACCAAGTAAAACAAACTTCACTCAAACAACCTTTCTTTCGACCTCTGTTTTGGCAAAAAAGATAAATTTCGAAGCAATTTCAATCAAATAATGAAGCATCAGGGCTCATAAGAGTTCATTGGGGCCATATCAAATTTGAACAAAAATCGGCAGTTACTGACGAATTTTTTACTGTTGCTTCCAAATTAAAAAAATGCTACTGATCGCCCAATAGCCCTGTGCCAGGATGTTTGAAGATTTTAACCGAGTTTATGTTAGTAATGTGTCCACTGCAGAACTGTTGCAATTCTTTCGCAACACTTTTTGCTTAGCTAGTTTTGCCTTTAGTTCCAACGGCCATAAGAAATTATCCAAGTTATCTGCATATAACAATTCAAAGATTTTGCAAAGCCATTAGGTTAAACCAAGGCGGTCAGCTTCGTAAAGGTTTACTTACTCAATCCAAAGAATTGGTTCTTTTTTACAGTTGCGATCTTCGTGAAGGTTGTTCCGTTCACATCATACAAGGTGTTGTTTTCCGAGCCGAAGAAAAATGCCAAACTTGGCAGCATTGATAAACTGCCCAACAGTTTAGCATCTACAATAGCAACAACAGCCAACAAAGCAATAACACCCTTCATACTGCTTGTATCTATCTTCTGAATGTTAAATCTAGCCTTCGAGTTAGATTATAAAGTCACAATCCCATAGCCCGCGGCCTGCACTGTCCACTTTTACGTGCGCCTATGTATATATACTATTGTGACATAAGAGAAGGCCTATGACGCCACAACGAAGGGCCGACGTACTTTACCCGCGGGTTGTTTTTGCAGGCTGTGCGGAAAGTTGGTGGCGTGCGGCAAAATAAAAACCGGTATTTCCGAAGGCCTTTCTCCTATACTTATTCACACGTTAAAACCAAATTCGGTTGCAATGTGAGCATGACAATTCAATAAGCTTACTGGAACCGTAATGATTAGCCCATGCCAAAAGTGATAATTATATCGCAGTAGAATGTTGATCAAAAATTGATCTAATTGGAGTTAAGCTTTCTGGACACAGAAGAGACACTGACATCTTTTACCCTCGATCGACCAGTGGTAAATCATAAAATATGGTTGTTTGCGATGTTTCCGACGATATGACATGGATGAAGGTTTACAACACTAAAATGATGCCAAAACCTGCAACAAATTCTATTTAGAATTTGGACATTTAGAATGTTTAAACGATATTATGCAAATAACTATAAAACTTTGCAAACAAAAACACACGTTGATTTGTAATTGGGCTATTTTCCGGCAAGTGTTGAAGCATGTGCATGCTAATTAACTACACAACATGTAATACGATCCAATGAGATTTTACAACAATAAGATGTCCAGTGCAAAATGACAGAGATTTGAATCTTCGAGAGACGACATTTAAACATCCTACTTGTATAAGAAAGCTGTAAATGTCACCTCGCTGGTTAAATCACCAATCTTACAGACCTCGTCTTTATTCAAAACCTAAACCGTCTTTTGATTATTTCTTTATTTTTACAAATCTTTAAATCTTGGTGAAAACGAGACTTAATTAATCAGAATAGATGACTGCTTTGTTATTACTGTTCGTATGCAGTGTCTCTTTGTTTGTACGAACCTGGCAGCCAGTATGGTGTTTCTATGACGCAACAAGGGTAAAGAGGAAATGTAGAATGTGCAATTGTTTTGACGTATGTTGCAGGTGTTCATATCTGATTGTGGTATTGTCCATTTACTTGCTCGGTAACTGCTGAATTGTACTTGATTACTAGTTGGGCTTGTTTTGTTCTGTAATTAATGATTTAAGTATGCTTATCGGAATTACTTTAAGTAAGCTTTTGACATTATCTAATAAGGGCACAAAACGTGAAAATGTTTAAAAATGTTAGGTGTAACAATATTAAACCTTTTAGTTGTTGAAGATTTAGGCGTAAACAAATGTTAGACCAGTTTGTTTTGGATCTTTACAGGCCCGATTTAGCTTACAAAAGATGATAGAAAAGATATCTCTGCTTCACTTATCAGCAATAGACTTTTTGCTACTGTATTTATAAATTCGTCACTGGCTTTAGGTTGCACTGTAGCCAGAATGAATCCTTAGCTTACTTCCGAGTTTAAACTGAGATATAAATAAGCTGATAATGATACAAGCATTGGGTAATGCCAACTAACTTGAATATGCAGTTTATCTAACATGGCAATACACCCCCCCCCCCCGAGTTTAAACTGAGATATAAATAAGCTGATAATGATACAAGCATTGAGTAATGCCAAACTAACTTGAATATGCAGTTTATCTAACATGACAATATGATATGAATGCACTAAATGTAAGTTAGTAAAATATGGACAATGGTAATGTGATTTCAAGTAAAGGAAGCCAAGAAAATCAAGTTAAAGAAGGGTTAATGCAAAAGTACAGTAGGTTAATGTTTTTTTTCGTAAAAAACAGAATTTAACATAGTTTTAATGTTTGTTATTTAACTGTTAGACCGACTTCTTAACAAGATCTTTGATGTTACGGTGAAAGACGATGATGGGAATGAGGTTAGCAATGAGTTCCATCAGGTGGGTAATAAATTAGTCAATTAATCACATTTATATGGTAGCTATAGTTTCAATATTTACGTGTTCAAGTGTTTGGTATATGTTGCTTGATAAAAGATGTAATAGCAACGCAATTGATTTGAAACAATTCCAAAGCCGGAAACTCTGCGAAGTTAACACGTTATGAAGCGTAAAAAGTAAAGGGCACCATGGGTAAAAACTGGTAATTAAACGACTTTCGTCCTACAAATAGAGTGATTACAAACGTCATGTAAGTTTTATAAGAGCGAATTAATATGGCGCACTAAGGCGAAATATTACTTGAGAGATTTGGTGGGACCAGTCGTGAAACAAACAACAACCACTTATGTTAGGGCAGTGGTTCCCAAACTGTGGGCCATGGCCCAGTACTAGGCCACCAAGAAATTTTCAATAGGCCACAAAGCCATTTGAATAGATTCTACTGTTTTGTTGTACTGTAGATATTATGCGCTTTGTTTTGAAAAACGTAATTTTTGCAAAGAAGTCCGAATCTTGTAGCCAAATTTCAGGAGCATGTATCTCATTAAAAATAAATTGCTAGAAAATTTCGCCTGTTTTTGAGTTATTTTTTTGTTTGTGCCCAAATTTACAGCACGTGGTGGGCCACGAATCGCTATTAAATAGACATTTGGGCCACAGACCAAAAAAGTTTGGGAACCCCTGTGTTAGGGGAAGAGGGTGGGGTTTAAGAAGAAAGAAACCACTAAAAAACTTTGTGGTATTTTCAAGGCCTGAAAAAAGTACACACAGAAAAAAATCCTGATTGAAAACCGATATACTTGTTGTTGGCACTTACTCGGTTATAGTAGTGTGACAGTGTTGTTGACAGTCTTGTGTCTAACAGCGTGACTAATTGAACTGTTGTTTTGTGGATGGCCTCAGTTCGCACCCATTACTCACGTAATTTGTTCGTTGCACATTTGTTCACGGTGCTACTGTGTCATGGACTTGTCAAATGGTGAAACTATTATATTTTTGATCTCTATGACGTCATAGTTTACCTTGCGCTTTTTTATTAATTGTTTGACACGACCCAAGTCTACACTATTATGGATTATAACCTTTTGTATGACCAATGCTTAATGATTATTATGACCTAAAGCTTTTGTAAAATCTTTTGAGAATAAAACAAAGCGCCTTTTTGCGTTCATTTGGGCAAGTATATTCTCTATTTCCTTTATTGTGTATGTTATTTTCTTGTAATTTTTTGTTACTGAAGAATCTATATCAGGCTTTCTTAACCTAAAAATGCCCGGACTATGCGTTTAGTAAACTTCGCTAGGCGGAATTTGTAAAACGAATTATATGACACACAACATGACAAGTGTACACCATTCGTATACTAACTTCCACAAGTTTTATCAAGACCTCTTTTGATCGCAGTTTGCACGTTTCGGTTTTAAGAAAAAGATGGTGGAAAAACTTAAACAGCTCGACAAGACAGTTGTTAGCAAACAACTGAACTTCAAAGACACTAAGGGTTTCACTCCTCTACACTACGCAGTTGAACACAGACATGTTGAGATGTGTAAATTACTCTTGGAGAATGGAGCGGGTAAGTAACATAGGCAATTAACGTTGTTTTAAGTAGTGGTGCAACCAAAGTTAAGGCTGGCCAAAACATTTTAATCTAATATACAGTTTTGAAGATGTTTTTTGAAGATTTAGTCGCATTTGAACTTTTAAATGTTTGAAAGCAATTAATGTCTAAATTTTGCAACCCTCTTTGCTAAAACGTAAATTAACAAAGATTGTTGTCGCTACTGTACAGAGCCCACGTCCCCCCCCCCCATTTGAACTTTTAAATGTTTGAAAGCAATTAATGTCTAAATTTTGCAGCCCTTTTTACTAAAACGTAAATTAACAAAGATTGTTGTCGCTACTGTACAGAACCCACGTTTGTTTTGAAAACAAGTTTACATGCGTGGAGACAGTAGTTGAGGGGGGTTGTAGAAACTTAACTGTAAATTGTCAGTCTCAAAGCAATTTTGTCAATTTATTTTTCTACTGATAGAAAATCTTCTGTTGATTGAATCCAACTTTTTCAGATGTCAACGCTTGTGACAATAAAGGCAAAACTGTTCTTCATATTGCGGCATATTTAGTTGACCCGGAAGACAAAAAGCCCCAAAGCACCCAACTTATTAAAAATCTATTTGAAGTAATGTAGCTCTTTTACATTGTTTTAGTTTCTTCTAAAAAACAACAACGTTTGAAAACATGCTGATCTTATATGATACTGTTAATCAAACCCAAATTTTAAAGCATTGGCCTAAATGTTTGTAAATAGTTTTTGCGTATCTGTAAATAGTCTAATTTCTGTAAATGGTCTAATATCTAAACTTCCACCACGTAACTTCAACAACACATTGGCGTTGAGCATAAACGTTAAAATTGCATGAACCTAGCGTCAATTCTCTTCAGGTACTCTTTAGTGCAGGAGCCATCATCAATACGAAAAACAATGATGGGCAAACTCCACTCCACTGCGCATGCTTGGCGGGAAATACTGAGGCAGTTCGTGTTTTTCTACAGTAAGTTTAATAATCACGTGTAAGCCGAAAAATTGCCTTTGACACAAGCGTGATCTGCGTGACATAGTTTTTATGTCATTAGATTCCTACATTATCTCAGTGTGCTACATTGAAAGCCAAAAGTGTTATTTCATGTTAAAATGCGAATTGTAAAAACG
Organism: Phallusia mammillata; assembly: GCA_003260075.1. Lineage (NCBI taxonomy): Eukaryota > Metazoa > Chordata > Ascidiacea > Phlebobranchia > Ascidiidae > Phallusia > Phallusia mammillata. Next base: position 4,926 of record QLIY01001253.1, on the reverse strand, counting down.
TAACATTGTATGAAACTGATCATGTACAAATATTGGTGTTGCACTAAATGCAAATGCAATTCTATGTGTTTAAGTGAAGCATTTAGTTTAGCACTGTTTTAGTTTAATGGATTCGAAATTTTGCTCATATTCTTTTTAATTGAGATGAACATAAACTGGGATCAGCCCTGAAGCGTCTACGCAGAAACGGCACATTCATGTATAAATCATAGTATGCCAGGTCGATTGAAGGCGTTGTACCGAATCAGCTGGTCATCCAGCATTATCATGTGGCATTGGGCAGAAACTTGGTCGAATGGTCCGGCGCCTGACCCATGTGCAGACCTAAAAAAACCTGATCTCGGGATTTGTCCACAGGAGTGTCCTGGGTTCGAATCCCGTAAAAAAAGTCAAATGGAATGGCCAATCTAGAAAAATCCAGCCTGTCGTGGGTCCGAATCCCATCGGGCTTAGCGTACTGTAACAAATCTTTTTCAGGTTAAAAGCTGATGTAATGGATCGTTCTGATTACCACGGATGGAATGCATTAGACTTTGCAATACATTCAGGAAATCCTTCGTGTGCTCGATTGATTATAGAAAGTCAAGACGTGAACTTGAAAGCTTTGAAAAACAGATCAAGCGATATAGATGATGGTAGGTAATTTAGGAATGGGCTAAAACTGCAAATGTTCTGTTTGGTCGAACACCGAGCATCTCAAGTTAGTGTTCGGTGCTCCACCGAGCACGCTCGGGGCATTGTGACGTCACAAACATTAACATTTCCACGCTAGTTTTTAGCTTTTCATGTCCCTTACGTCAGCGGCGGTGTATTAAGCTCTACAGGCCCGAGAAGTACTGTTTCCCCCATCTAATTCTAGCGCATATAAAAAACAGTCACTTTTGTTGTTGGTTAACCTTTGGAAAACTTGTTTCGTATGTTAGCAGGGCATAAATATGCGAACTTAATGCTCGGGTCAGTTTGTGCAACTGCTCGGCCGAGCATCAAACATGGAGCATTACTGTGTTTATCACACCCTATAATCCAGCGACTCCCAACCTTTTTAAACAGATTCCTCTCTTGACAATTTATAACATTTTCATTCCTCTTTAATAAACACAGTAGATTCTTAAACATTCAAAGATCATTTAAAATCGGATCTTTTATCAACAGCACAGGTCATATTTCGAAAGTTTAGGTGTCTATTCAGAAACTACATGTAAAAATTAAAAGTGAAAAAAATAGTAAATTATTGTAAATTCCTCCCTTGGGAACCACTGCTCTAATCATATACCAATCCAATTTACAAATATTTTTTTGGACAGACAGGGTAATTTGCACACCTATGAGAGGATTGATTCGATTGATGCCTGAAGTTGCCGAGGAAGTATTTTCAAAATGCATGGAAGACATGGGCAAAGAGGTAGGAATGAGGAATTCATGGTTGTATGATGTTACGCAACTTTCCATTGCCAACGTTGTGCACTCTTTCTTTGATTTTTTTTGCAACTGTTCGTGCCTGGTAAACATGTTCGATAAGAAAAATGTTTGTAAATGATATTTAAACTTGTAAAAATAGTAAAATACGTTTATTAATGGGTTAGATTATTATACTTATAGGTAGTATTTGAAAACGTATTTTTGGACGATGAATTTTCCTGCAAAAATTGGATCGAGGACGAGAAAGGTTCCGATGTAAGTGCGAGGCCGTGAAGAAATAATTTATGCATGTTTTGCGAGAAATTTTCTGGCTCCCAATCGAATTTTAGTCATACCTATACGTAAGGTTGCCATACCGTCCTTGTGTTATTTCTAAGATTTGTCCTTATTTTGAGGGGCTAAAAAAAGTTTTGTCCTTATTTCTAAGAAATGGATGTGTTCTTGACTTAAGTCCTTATTTTGTTTATTTTCAACATTTACAAGTGAAATCCTTGCTACAAGTGAAGTTAAACCTAGGCCTGACTTGTCGTGAGAGGTACGAAGTATTTTCTATGAACAAGAAGTCACAAGAACAGATTGTTTTAATCAAAAAATATACGAAATATACGAGCAATGAAAAAATAATGCGCAATTGCCCGTTTCAACTTTTTGATTCTTTTTAAAATAGTCTCATGAGCAACTTTTTATTTCTACGTTGCATAAATCTACAATGTAACGATTGTAACTCTGCTGCTGATTAAACTTCAAATTCTCTATTTTCAAAAACCGTTTTCGACAAAAAAAATCGGTTTGTAGCATTTTATAGTTGCTGTACCACGCCAATTTGAGCCGCTTGTTGCAATTTTAAATTACCTGAAGTTTGACATGTGATTTTGTACTAGGCATTTGATGAGGAGGGTTGTGTGGAAAAAGGCGCAGTTCCCTATACTGATGACTTGAACCTGCTCATTAAAAACCATCCATTAAACATTATGGTGAGAAAAAGCATGATTTCATCTGCTAGTATAAGTCATTAAGCAAGATTTAGGTTCCGAACTAAAACTGTTGTATCCTATGATTTCTATGCGCAGGTGGAAGCAAAGCGAAAGAATCTCTTGCGCCATCCTCTGGTAGTGAGTTTGTTGAACCACAAATGGAGAGCATACGTGAAGGCTGTGTTTTATCTCAATATGCTGTTCTATGCGATTTTCATGGGAATTTTCAATGCATATATGCTGACAATGCCTCCACCCTATTCCATCAGCAAGTTTATCATATTTATACACACAAAATTCTTTAGATCCAATATGAAATTGGTCTGTAGGATATTTACCTTTATAACCCAGTCAGCTGTGTGTAAAAATAATGTTGCTCACTGGCTATGTCATTAGTGGTTACATCAAAATATTCCATACGCTCGCATATATTGGTCAAATAATGTATTTAAGTTTATAGAGCTCTTCTGGCAAAATGTATTTTTATTCCGACGTTTCGACATCCTATACAGGTCGCCGCAGCAATAGCTTATATAAATAATGTGTTTGTTGCTAGGAATAGTATCTGGTCAATGCCACCGGCACCGCCATTTTGAAAGGCAGTATATGACCGTTGTGTAATATCAGAATAGAGGCAACAGATTTTGTAATTGCTTTAAAATAAATCAATCGATGTTGTATAAATCACAGTAGGCCAGGCCTGTTGAGTAAGTTATACCAAATCAAATCGGTCTATCATGGATTCCTAGGTATAGGGCTAGACATAGGCAAAAACAATCTAGTCTGCTGTGGGATTCGAACCCGCAACAGAAGCCTATTTAGCGCTATGTGGAAATGTTTACATATGATAACAATCTTCTATATATTGTTTGTTTGACTAATTGCTTAGTTTTTCGCACTTTCGACAAAATCATTGCAAAACTACAACAATTCCTAATTTCCACACAGATTCGAGCAACGTGACGTCATCATGCGTGGCAATAATCACTGAAGCGCAGCTATTATACGGACCATGTTACAACTACAACTTTTGGACCAGAGCGGCCAAGTATTTCGTCATTATCCTTTCAGCACTCAATTTAGTAAAAGAGGTGACAATTTTTGTGTTTTTTTAGGAATATTTTTCTTTCTAGAACTATCGTCTGAATCGGGCTTTCTCAACCTATATTTACTTCACCACCAACGTTTATATTTTATGTTTTTAAGACGTTTTAGGGCTGTTGGGCATGAGGTCAAGTCCAGCAACTAGCTACTTGGCTGGGTAATTTTTTTAAAATAGTCCGTAGAATGTAAAGTCGGGCCCGAATCAAATCCGTTTGTTAAAAAAACCTAATCCCAAACCCGATCCGAAAAGCAGGTCCGATGTACAACACTCGATGACTGCAAATGATCATACGAGTGTTCCATTTTCAGGAAAAACGTATATATATATCTCTATCTTAAACTGATTGATTTGCATAAACCAGGGGAGGGTATAACCTTTGTTAATGTAAATTATAAATGTCAAAATTGGATCGCGGGCCGCACATGTGCATAGCACGTGATTTTGCTTTGTTTCGTACCAAATGTGCTTAACTACAAGTATAATTCGTATTTGATTCTAGCCACATTTTGTCAGATTGCAGAAAACTAGCGCCAGGTGCATTAATCAGCTCAAAAAATATGTAATAATGGGTCTCGTTTGCCAGTACTTTTGAAATCCAACCGTCTCTGCGGGCTGCCGGTTGCCCACCCCTGGCTTAAACCAAAAAGAAAGAAGGCAAACAGAGTTAGCTCTGCTGTAAATGGTCTTTAATCAGTTACTAATACAAGTGTTTCACATATTTAATTTTTTTTTGGTCACAAAATTATGCATCTTTTGTCGTTTACAGTTTTACCAGCTCTACTCTTGCAAGTTTTCCTACTTCCTGAGTTTCACAAACCTTCTCGAAGTTTCGCTTTACAGTCTTTCCATTCTTACCGTTTATTCAGACAGAAGCTCGGCCGGACCGAACTACGTTGGTGTAAGAGAGGTGTGTAATTATATTAGCACCCAAAAAGCGAGTACATAGTAAGCTTCAGTTAATCCAGACCCGTTTGGACCAAAAAAATGTTCAGATTGGGCAAAAATCCGGATTAACCGATGTCATTTAGTTAAAGCCTTACCACATTGCAAATCATTTGTACGTCAAGGTTTGACCAAATTAGGCGAATATCCGGATTACCCGAATTCCGTCTAACTGGGGTTTACTGTTCAAATATTGGGCATGCCTTTAACCCATTTAGGGATCAAACAGTTTTTTCACAGCCAACAATCCTTATGTTAAAGATTACTCATATAATTGCTTGTAGAGGGTCCAGTGTAATTAAGTACAACATTTTTACGTTTCTTATACCGTTATCCAAATACAGTCCAAGGTGAACTTCTTTAATCAAAAACTAATCCCCTCTTTGGACCCATTTTTAGGGATTAAGTGACAAAATGCCTGGTTAAGGTTACGTATATTAGAGCAGTGTTTCCCAACCTATGGGTCGCGACCCAAAGTTGGGTCGC
>QLIY01001252.1:4739-27758 GCA_003260075.1 Phallusia mammillata | reverse complement strand
TAAATTTGAAGAAAAATGCCACTGTAAAAATGTTCTTATGTCTCACGCATTCGACTTTTAGTTGTTAGTTAGTTCCCTGCATAATACGTACACAGTTAAGAAAATGAAATTTCCCACGTTCTCATGTAGCATCGAATGCTGAGTTTTCTTGAAACGCGGATTTTTATTTGTGTATTTAACGCATATTGTTAAACATCTAGCAACAAACAGGTATTGTTACGCACGCGCACACATCAAACAGAACATGTACGTTAACCAGCGCGCCGCCAGTTTACCTCTTTACGTTTCATGGTATAGACACGGTTGTAGCTATCTACTAGAAACTTTCTCCGTTGGTACATTGATTTCATAAAATATACAAATATTTTTTCTTGAATTCCGGACTTTTAGGTACATTTTTACATTTCTCCCTGACGCAGATTTAAACACTAAATTCCCTGACATGTCAGGGAAAATCCTGACGAATGGCAACCCTATTCTACTGCAAATTGCCGCAAGAATTATGTTTCAGCACAAAAATAGTAATAACAATGTGGTGAGAATATTTCACGTGTCAGCCGCTGTGCATTTGCAGGTTGATTTGTTTTGTACAACGCGTTTTCTTTAAACTGTTCATGTTATTTGGGGATAAATGTCGCACTTGTGTTTTATATGTTTCACTTATGCAAAAAAAATGTTGCTTATCTTTTACACCTTTCAACGTATTTCTTATATGTTATATATTAAGGTCACTTACATCTTTTGTTTGTTTTCACCTAATCCCTTATTTTCACTTAATGTTGTTTTTTATTTGGTTTAGTTTTCTTTGTTCTAGTGGCACTCTTTATTTACACACTACCTTTTCCTGGCCGCATTTTCCGCATCATTGATTGGCGCTCCCGGATGTTCCCGGTAAACTTGTAAAATTGTGTAAGCCGGTGCCCCCCCCCCCCCCCCCCCCCCCCCCCCCCCCCCCCCCCCCCGGTTTTGCACGTGTTGTTAAAGACGAGGCAGTCTTCTTGTGGTCGTCTCGTGGTCGAATTAAGTGCTTTTGTTTTATGTGTCGTGGTTGGTATTATGTGCCGAGGTTTCGTGTACTGGAGTTATAGCAACCTCTCCGAAGTATTTAAATAACAAATAATATAATAAACTTTAAAACGCCCTTTTAGCAAAACCAGTGTTAGGTAGAACCAGCTTTCGTGGTGAGCCGTTATTGCAGGGTTCTGGACCGTTTACAGAAATGGGGAGACAGTCTCGGGGAACAGATCATATTGGAAGGGCTTTTGGGACTTAATTGGCTAATAAGCTCATATGACCAGCACGCCAGGACCCTGCCACCACGACCCGCTGGTTTCGCCAGAAGACTGTTTTTTTATTGTACTTTAATAGGTAAACATTTTATTCCATTTTTATTATGTCTTTGAACCTCATGGTGCAACCTCCAACACTGAGGCCTCGAGACGATTTAGCCCAGTATTTTATCGTCTTCGACTCTTACTGCTCAAGCGTAAAGGCCTTTGATCAAGTAAAGCGGCATTTGCAGCCCCCCCCCCCCCCCCCCCCCCCCCCCCCCCCCCCCCCCCCCCCCCCCCCCTCGGCCATAGATAATTATCTAAACTGGGCCCTGCAAGACTGCAACCTGTATAAAGTCAGTACGAAGTGTTGAAGGAACGCGCTTTTCGCCACAACGACAATGGGCAACACGCTGACTGCTGCGAAATCCAGTCGCAAGTTTGTTTACGCACTCGAGATGTTGTATGTGACTTTGTTGCAAGGTTTACACGACCGTCGCTTGGCCAACTCCATTCCGCCTCTCATCAAATACGCGATTTCACGAGTGCGGCTCAAACGATAATTGACCACACCAGCTCTCCTACTGTTGAAGTAGCTGCGGTGGAATCCAAAACTCCGGATATGGGAATGATTCTTAAAAAGCTCGAAGCTATGGAAATCCGAACCTTGCAAAGAACCGACGAACTGACGAGGAATATCTGCGCCATGGAAGCAGAAATAACGACGCTAAAGAGGACAACGAAAAATTAACTTACGATACAGCCCAGTACATTTACGTGAACGCAGATGGTTGGAATGCGACAGAACTGGCCAATTAAAACGTGAATGTCCATTATTAGGTACGACCGCAAGGGCGCGTGGACCCAAGGGGCAATAGCAATTGACTTTTTGCACTTCTAGACGCGAACCTCACGCGAAGTAAACGACAGAGAACGGCACTACCCCGAACCTGGAACGAACAGATTCGGCCATTCGGCTTAAACAAGCTTGTCAACTCCCGTTCGACTTCAGCACCGGCTCCTGCGCGATTCGTGAGTTTACTGGTAAACGACAAATATGCATGTGCTCTGGTAGATACCGGTTTTGGTGCTACTATAATTAGCTCAAGAAAAAAGGCAGCAACTGGGTTTTGTATCGGGGAACAATAGACTACCATTAACCACTAGATTATTGGGGGCTAATGGAGCCAAACTGTCGGTCAAATTCAAGGTAAACCTAATGATTAAAGTCGGTGCTCTTCTCGCAGATACATATGTTTACGTCGTAAAGGATCTAAAGCACGACGTCACATTAGGTTTGGACTTCTTACAAGGTCACCAATGCAGAATATGCTATTACTCCAATACCCCCCCCCCCCATCCGCCGGTGAAGCAAAGGTGCTTTTGCTCAGTTCACCCATAGTCATACCAAACCTGAGTGCGGCTAATATTTGCCTTAAAGAGGATATCATCATATCGAAGTCAGATAACCAGCGGGCCGATTTGGACCTACTTTTACGAGAACACAGTGATGCGTTTGCCACGTCAAAAGAGTCTCTCGGTCGAATTGAAGTCGTGCGTCCCCCCCCCCCCCCCCCCCCCCCCCCCCCCCCCCCCCCCCCCCCCCCCCCCCCCCCCCCCCCCCCCCCCCCCCCCCCCCCCCCCTTACTTTAAGGGGGCCATGGTCCACGAAAGGTTGGGAACCACTGGTCTGGACGAAATGTCAAAATTAGTCTATTTTTCTTCCCTAGACTTAAAATCCGGGTATTGGCAAGTTGCCGTAAATTCAGAATCACGTGAAAAAACTGCTTTTACGAGCCACGTCGGGTTATTTGTGTTCAATGTGATGCCCATGGACTTATGCAATGCTGCCGCAGCATTTCAGCGGTTGGTACGCCTTGTGCTTAAAGGAATTGAATGGCGTGGTAAACTTGCATATTTATACGACATAATCGTCTATTCAACAACGTTTGAAAAACATGTACATAAGCTTTCTGATGTTTTGGGGCGCATTAATCCACCGGGCTGACGTTAAAGCCGTCCAAGTGTTCTCTCTTAAAGAGGAAGTTGACTTTCTAGGCCACGTTGTGTCCAAAAAAGGAATTCGCTGCGACCCAAGTAAAATCAAAGCGGTGTCACAATGGCCCATACCGCGGGACGTCAAGGAGGTTCGGCAATTTTTAGGTTTAACTTCCTGTTATAAAAAGTTTATTAAAAACTATGCACACATCTCCACCCCACTCTACCGTCTGACGGAAAAGGTAAAGCGTTTCGAATGGGACGAGAAGTGCTAAGGGGCTTTTTCACTTCTAAAGCCTCATTCTGTGGAATGTGTGCTCTCACAAGAGAAAGGTGGTAAAGAGTCTGTAGTGGCGTATGGCAGCCGAACTCTTAGTCGTGCTGAACGAAATTTTTCATAAGATATTCTTTTATCTTTTATAAGGAGGCATATTATGCATTCGAGACGAAACAGGGGCACAGATCTCCGATAAAGTCGTTTTACTCGCTAGTCTCAGGTGCCACGCTTTAGAGAACGTGCACAACATGGCTCACGGAGACAGTCATCTAGGTATCGCCAAAACCCTATCTAAGGTATCACAGCGACATTACTGGCCCCAATGGCGTGAAGAAGCGGAGCGGTTGTAAACAATGCATAAGTTGTCAGTATAACAAAAAAACACAACAAAAACCTCAAGCCCCATTTGTACTCTCGAGAGACGAACGCCCGATGCAGAGAGTTGAAGTGGATGTCTTAGGCCCTTTACCGTTAACGCATTCGGGATTCCAATTTATTTTGGTTGCTTGTGACCCGTGAACAAAGTACGTACGGGCGTGGTCAATGCGGCATCAGACATCAAGTGAGACCGCCAGTTTTGTATTTCGCCGTTGATTTACAGTGCATGGAGTCCTAGAGACATTACTTACAGACATTACAATATGTTGAATTTATGTAAACTACATGCAAATTGAAGTTTTTTATTAATATTTTAATGTAATCTTGACAGAAACGTTTTCTGGGTACAAACTTCGAAAGTAAACTTTTTGCTCAGTTACTTAGGTTAATGGGATGTAAAAAGAGTAAAACCACGTCATATCACCCACCTGGCAACGGCGGGGTTGAAGAGAAATAACAAAACAATCGTTACAATGTTGCATAATTATATTCAAAAGCACAATCGTCGGTGGGATGATTATGGGAACTACTTCTCGCAGCTTACAACGCAAGCGCACATGAAAGCACCGGTTTTGCATCACATACCCTGCTTACCGGACGCCCTTTACGCCTTCCTGCCGATCTGTCTGGACCCGACCATGTCAATGATCAGTGCTCCTATGAAGTAAAAGTTAACCGAGTGAAGGATTGCCTATTGCTTTCGGAGGAAGTTGTCTGAGAGACCCTTTCGGTGCGGCGACAGTACGGCCAGCCGCATGAGGTGGGAAAGCAAATTTTATTTACCAATCCGGCAATACCACAGGGCAAATGTAAGTAGTTGCAGCCCCCATGCAAGGGACCATATCGCGTAGTAGAAACCCAGGGTCCGGTACATTACGTGATAGAAGATAGAGATGGAAATTGACAAACAGTACATTACAATCGAATGAAGGCAACTACGGACAGGTTTCATCAATGTAACAGCAGCGAGGAAGAACAGAATAAGGAAACGAGCCCAGTACCAAACAAGTATTAACACGTCTATTGTTCGGCGACAACGCAAACAGCGTCATGTGCCAACAGAGTGTCGGAAACCGGGCCGGAGGTATGCATTTAGCACGGGGCAGGATAGCCCAAAAGCCATGCACCCGGTGGGTCTTTGGAAGAATTGCAGCAGTGACAGAAGAGAGCAGGGGTGATGTTAGGCCAACACGCACTTGCACATGAGGCCGTAGTTGCATTTCAAAATACTAATTTTGCCGCATGGGCAAAGAAACAACAGCTTGGTTGTCAATTTGCCCCCCCCCCGCTGTAGGTATCCATTGAGCACTGGCAGGATCTCCTAAAAGTCACGCACCGGTGGGTCTTTGAGAGAATTGCAACCGGTGACGAGCAGGGGTGATGTTAAGCCAACACGCACTTGCACACGAGGCCGTAGTTGCATTTCAAAATACTAATTTTGCCGCATGGGAATAAGAACAACAGCTTCGCTGTCAATTAATTTCTTCTGATATAAAAGCAAATGTTTTCTACTGCGAATTGCCGCAAGAATTATGTTTCAGCACAATAATAATAAGGTGGCGAGAATATTTTAGGTGTCAGTCGCTATACATTTTCTAAATGTTTTTTTTGACAACACGTTTTCTTTCATCTGTTCATGTTATTTGGGATAAATGCACTGCCCCCCCCCCCCCCCCCCCCCCCCCCCCCCCCCCCCCCCCCCCCCCCCCCCCCCCCCCCCCCCCCCCCCCCCCCCCCCCCCCCCAATGTATTTCTTATGTGTTATATTGTAAAGTCACTTACACCTTTTATTGTTTTCACCCAATCTCTATTTCCACTCAATGCTGTTTTTCATTTGGTTCAGTTTTCTTTGTTCTAGTGGCACGCTTTATGAAGCACTGTCTTTTTCTCGCTGCATTTTCCGCATCATTGGTTGGCGCTCCCGGACGTTCTCCCCCCCCCCCGGCGGCTGCTCAAGGAAGCCCCAAAAATGCATTGAGGGCAACGGGGAAAGAGTGAGAAAATGTCGGTAAATCCTGTTTTAAGCAATTGTATACCAATTTTTGCATATATGATCAGTATTTTATTGAGAGTAATGTATTCCAGTGTGTAAAAACCAATAAATATGCGCAAATTGACTGTGAGGTATGTGTGTGTACTATTAAAACGTTTCTAAGTTAGTGTTGAAATAAGTCTTTACTGAGCGGTAATAATTTTTTTGTGTGCAATATAAGTAGTTTTCGTGCTTTTTTAAGTAATAAAGACTTAAATCCAACAAAATGGCTATTTTTTTTACACAGGGCATCACTTTGTGCTGATCCAAACTGTTGTTTTTGACTGTCTTAAAACTCCAGCAAATTCTTAGGAACAAGTGGTTTGAAGTTTTAATTAAAAACACAAAAACATAACATAATATTTCAACTTTTTGCTGTAAGAATTTTTAACAGTATTTTACTTTTTTTCTTGATTGAGTGCATTTGATTTGGGTGTTTATTGTCTTGCCATGGTGATATTATCAAACTTTGCAATATAATTTTACAATTATAATAAAGTTGTTTGTAAACATTTCAATAGGGCAGGGATGCCCCCCCCCCCCCCCCCCCCCCCCCCCCCCCCCCCCCCCCCCCCCCCCCCCCCCCCCCCCCCCCCCCCCCCCCCCCCCCGCGTTTCACGTGGCCCGCCATTATTGTTTCAAATTGTGTGGCTCGCTATTGTGTGGACTCTGGATTAAGTTTTTAGGTTGTGGTGACTTGCTACTTCAAGCAAAAGCTTTTCGATGGAACTTTATTCGCCGGTAAAAAGAAAGCATACATTGTGCTGACGTAACAAATCCCAATATTTCCTCCCCCCCCCCCCCCCCCCCCCCCCCCCCCCCCCCCCCCCCCCCCCCCCCCCCAAATCCCGTATATATGTGTTAGAACTCTATGTCTCTTCCCAAACCCTCAAGCTTCACGACACTGCTAACAATACAGCCATTTTCTGCAACAAATAGAGTATGAAGGAATTGAAATCCCATAGAAATAAAAACAATATGTCATGATTGTGACTGAAACAATACATGAATAGGTGTCTCATTTGGGTGTGAGGCCTTAAATGCGTTTATGTACTTGTGTTCCTTAGATTTTGGAGTTTAGTTAAGAGTTTTTAGTTTGAGAGTTTAAAACACTTCAGCAAAAATTTATTCTACACATGATGGTTGCACACAATGAGCTAAAAAAAGCTTACTATATTTACAGTTTGTAGCATACAAGCAAAATAATGTTAAACCTACTACAACAAACTTTTAAACAGCCACATTTCAGTTCCAAGAATTTGATGACAATCAAAAACAGCAGTGTAGCGATTGCGTCATAATTTGTGCGAATTCTGCAATAGTTGTTTACCAAATTAGCTCGTTTTACTTGCTAAAATGCTCGAGCTTTGATAATATTCCCTGTTACAGTTAAATTAGGAGGTTGATCGACTTTGTTATCTGGTGTTTACCCGCTTTAATCGTATGTTTTGTTTCGTGCGGTGATTAGTCGCTGTTTCTTGTGTGAGAAAATGTGCAAGAGCCAACGGCAAAAGCATAGTTGTACAGTTAATGTCCCGTGTTATGAATTTATGAAACGCACCGCTGATGTAATAGCTCATAACAGTTTTAGTCCTACCGCAGTTAACTCGTTTGGCTTACTGTTCAATTACTTGCATTGAAGTAATGCGTTGGTTGCCAGTTAAACTTAAATTTATATGTAAACTTTATTACTATTACTTTCTAACGACTTGTTTTGTTTCTCAAACATTCTATTTGAATAAGTTCTATTTGAATAAGATTTCATTTGAATAAGTAATAAACAAACGAACCGAAGTGCAAGACACGTGTGTGGAGTTTCCAGGACTCTGTCCTGACAAGCCCAGGAGCTTGGGAGGTTAAGGACGGTGATATACCTCTTTAATTTGTAGTGACGCGGTTACAATATTGAGACTCATCAGCGAACATTAACATAAACATTCGATCACTGCAATCATACATCTGTGACACTGTNATAACCTTGAGACTCATCAGCGAACATTAACATAAAAATCGATCACTACAGCAGTTTGGATCAGAACAAGATAATGTTAAATGAAGTATCACATCCTCTTGTGTGAAGAAAAGAGGCATTCTTGTTGATTTATGTCTTAAATATAGAGTAACGCATGTAAACTACTTGTATTGCACACAAAAACATTTATTACCACTTAGTATTGATTTATTTCAACACTAACTTAAAACCGTTTTAATTTCTAGTACACAGACATAAACCTCACATTCAATCTACGCATATTTATTGGTTATTACACATTGCAATACATTGCTCTTAATAAAATACCGATCATATATGCAAAAATCGCTGCACAATTGCTCAAAACAAAATTTATCGCCATTTTTTTATCGCCATCTCCCCATTGCCCGCTGTGCATTTTTGAGGGATTCCTTTTGCAGCCGCCATTACGTTTCAATTTGCTTCAAAAATCACCCAACCGTTCAACGGAGTAGAGCAATCCTGTGTTTATAGAGATCAGTGAAATGTCGCACTTGTGTTTTATATGTTTTACTTGTATTTCTTATATGTCATATTTTAAAGTGACTTACATCTTTTCTTTGTTTTCACCCAATCTCTATTTCCACTCAATACTGTTTTTCATTTGGTTTAGTTTTCTTTGTTCTAGTGGCACCCTTTATTCACGCACTGTCTTTTCCTCGCTGCATTTTCCGCATCATTGATTGGCGCTCCCGGATGTTCCCGGTAACCTTGTAAAATTGTGCAAATTTGGTTAGTATTCACTGTATTGGTAGTTTATTTTGTACGTGATTTCAGTGATGATTTCATAATGCATTTTGTGCAAATTACAATGCCTTATTTGCCGGGTCTATTCTGCGCTTAAGAGCAAAATTTACAGGTGGCAACTGGCATTAGATTTGTGCTTGGCAAAACCGAATGAGAACCAGAGTACTCAGTACCTCGGCGCTCGGTCGCATTAGCTAATACTAAGTCGAGCGCGAGACCTACTGCGAAACCGCACTGCGAACTGATTTGTTGCTTATTACAGTAATTTAACGGGCAAGTCACAAACGGGTTTGTTGCAATCACAATTAAACGTGTGATTTGTTTACTGAGGTACGGAAGTAGGGTCTCCAAGAATAATAGTGACTGTTTTTAAAAACGTCCTTGGCTTGCCTCACATGTTACGCAGAAGGTACCTCTACAGGTTAAATACGTCCCTAAGAGCTAAAAAAGGGGCACCTGTAAAAACACCATGTAAATGGGAGCGGTGCGTAACCGTCACAATGCACCGAGCGTGATCGACTAAACAGAACAATTGCAGTTTTAGCCAATCCCTACAACCAAGTTGAAAGCAATGTGGACTGTCTATCAGAACAATTGCAGTTAGTGGTATCATGTTAAATTAGCATTTATATATTTGAAATAAGATCATTTTGATTTTCGTCATTTTGAAGGGGGCGTTTATAAATTATGTAAACCTAAAAGGTGTGGTACAGGAAAAAAGGCTGAGAAACCTATGTAGATGGTGACGTCATAAACAATATAGATTGGTGGCTAGACTGCTGAGCCCAATCTGTGCATCAATTTATGACCCCCCCCCCGGAAGTACGGAAGTAAAAGTCGTTGGCTTGCCTCACATGTTACGCAGAAGGTACCTCTACAGGTTAAATGCGGCCCTAAGAGCTAAAAAAGGGGCACCAGTAAAAAACAGCACGTAAATGAGCGGTGCGTGACCGTCACAATAAGGCGAGCGTGATCGACAAACAGAACAATTGCAGTTTTCGCCAATCCCTGATACCAAGTTGAAAGCAATGCACTGTCTGCAGTTAGTGGTATCATGTTGAATTAGCATTTTTATATTTGAAATAAGATCATTTTGATTTTTTGTCATTTTGAAGGGGACGTTTATAAATTATGTAAACCTAAAAGGGGCGGTACAGGAAAAAAGGTTGAGAAACACTGGTATATGGTGATGTCATAAACAATAAACATTGATGGCTAGAGTGTTGAGCCCAATCTGTGCATCAAGTTATAGATTATTCTTGGCTTTTCAGGCGCTATTAGATGGTATACATGAGACAAGTCTATTTCTTTACATCAGTATTTTATAAACAAAAACAGGAAGACCCTGACGGCTGTTGGTGAAATTATAGTAAGTTAATTATAGTATCTGCGATGCGGCCGTCATAGTAAAAATGTTGTGCACCCCCTGGTTAAAAATTCAAAGCAGGCTATACCTTTCTAGGCCATGTCTTGCTGCAGGGAACGCTTGAGATTTATACTTGATTATGTACAATGCCAACAACAGGCCTGGCGTACGGTGATCGATTAACTGTGCGAATGTGCCGTGTGCCGAGACTGCAGGTCTGCGTGAAGGCTTGGGGGCTCATTCCTAGAGATTTTATGTTCATAGTCATTGACTAAGGAAAAAAATCTTCGATAACTTTTTGATAATTTTTTGATAACTCGTGTAACATGTCATTTTTGAACAGTTTCGGTATGGGTGTTGGGCCATAGCGAATACCTACAATGCTGTTAAGAATGGAGCTAGATGCGTGTAGTTAACATGTGCATTTGCTTATGTATCAAAATGAGAAAACATATTTATTCCATGACAATCCGAATAATTANAAGGCTTGGGGGCTCATTCCTAGAGATTTTATGTTCATAGTCATTGACTAAGGAAAAAAATCTTCGATAACTTTTTGATAATTTTTTGATAACTCGTGTAACATGTCATTTTTGAACAGTTTCGGTATGGGTGTTGGGCCATAGCGAATACCTACAATGCTGTTAAGAATGGAGCTAGATGCGTGTAGTTAACATGTGCATTTGCTTATGTATCAAAATGAGAAAACATATTTATTCCATGACAATCCGAATAATTAGTGATCACTGCAGAAGAAATATAGTAAACTGACCTTGTTGAGATGATTATCAGCAGGTACAAAATCCAGTCTATAGACCACCCCCCCCCCTCGCACTTGCCTACACTAACTTGACACGAGTAATTTTATTTAATTGTACTTCATAAATTGCTGTATGCGTTAATATGGTAAACATTTGTAAAATTACAACATTTAGTGACATTTCAATGTGTAACTTGAAGTAACAGTGAAACAAAACAAAACATGTCAACAATGCTGGGTCTTTGTGAATAAAAGAAAATATGTAGTGGGGTATAAAGGGTAACATATGTGAAAAGCATTTCACGATAAACGTAATTGTTCAATAAAAATATATAAAATACTGCACAAACAAATAGAATGTGGATATAAAAACGTGCAGTTTTCTTTACAAACGGAAGGTAAAATATAGATTGATAAGGTAAACGTATCAACTTTTGGCCTTCAGCAACGTGAAGGTGATCCACTGTGACTTTGACTTAGCAGATAAAACGCAACCAACGGCAAGCACACAAAGTTTACGATAAAAACGCTGTCAGTTTGACAAGTAAGAATACAGCAACAATACAGCAAACCTGATATATGTATCATGCTTTATTATTGCTTCGGTTTTGTATGGAAGATGCGACGGGTATTAGTGGTGGTGGCATTGAAATCACTAATTATAGAAAATTCGATTTGAAAGTTGATTCTTGCGCAGAAGAATTGTTGTTTTAATTGAAGTGTTTAAAGATAAATTAAACTACGGTAAACTTGCAGAATATTTCAGGCTCTTATTGATTGTTAGGAAAAAGTTGCTGTTAATGAGTAAAGTGAGAAGTTAGGTTAAACATATACTTATGACTAACCCGAGAGAGAAAAAAACAACCCACGCTAAATTTCCAACTTTACTATTTGGTAAAACTTTGCACCTTTGAATCCTTCTTTCTTATTTTAGTATCTGGAAAATCTCAAATCAGCACTTTATGGATCTTAAAAGTAACTTACTTCGCAAACTCATTCTGCTGGTAATAACTTGTTTGTGCTGGTTCGTTATTTCTATATATTATGGAGATCATGTAACATCAATAATTCAGAAACACTTTGTTTCAACTGAACCAATGCAATATCACAACATTGTAATACCAAAACCAGTATCAACATTGTGCAAAAACATGTTGTGCGAAATGACAGCAGGCAAATGGATTCCTTTGACCAGACCATCTAGAAATTCTTCATTCTATCATGAAATTTATCACGGCNCGAGTGAGGTCCACAAGTGATGTGGCATTCACTGCATGTTTAATTCCCTCTATATATTGCAGTCTTTGCCTTCCCCTTGATCTCTTGCCGTGGGGTCGTCCATGTAGGCACAAATATTCCAACGTTTCAGGGTGTCGATTAATGTGTCCATAATATTTTAGAGTCTCGATATTAACTTCTTATAATTTGTTGAGTCTCTAGTTTAGTGCAATACGACGGGGGGGGGGGGGGGGGGGGGGGGGGGGGGGGGGGGGGGGGGGGGGGGGGGGGGGGGGGGGGGGGGGGGGGGGGGGGTGACTGTTGCGTTTCACGTTACAGCTTGACAAAGTTCCACATCTACAATTTTTAATTTTTGAAACAATATCTTAAATCAATGAGATTACAATAGTTTGTCCCTTAAATAGGGGGGGGGGCTAAAATCTTCAACCTTTTTGTAATGTTTAGTAAATTACCGAAAATGAAAGACAGTAAATGGCCAGAGCTACCTGGTTGGTGCAATCCATCAAGCGAAACACCATGTTGTTCTGATATTGCTGGAGGATACTGCTCTGCGCCTAGTTTCAATTCATGTGAATGTACATAGTAAGTTTTTCTTAACATCTAAAGCGAACCTCATGGACTCGGTAACTCCATTAGCCTTAAAAACGTTAACAAACCTTTTTATTATTTGTTTACGCTGGTACTCACTACAAATGAAACTTTACTGTTTGCCAGTGTGCGTTGTGGACTGTTGCGTTTCACCTTACAGCTTGACAAAGTTCCACATCTACAATTTTTAATTTTTTAAAACAATATCTTAAATCAATGAGATTACAATAGTTTGTCCCTTAAATATACTATTACTTGTTCAATGATCGCTGGGTTGAAACTTTTACATGATTATCCTTAAAGTTCAAATTTGCCAACGTTGTATGTGTAAGGACCAATCGGAAACTAAGGTCATAAAAGCATGAAAAAATAAGAAATCCAGTTACCCAAGTAACTATACAAACCTATAGGCCAATAATACCATTATGAATGTGCAATTTAACCCGCCTTCTTGCTATTGTCTTTTTTGTCCCTATGGGATTGTAATGTTAATTTTCGAAAATTGTTCGAAGGACTGGGACAATATTTATCAACTGATCGATAACTCCATGAGGGGTCTTAAATCTACAACGTTCAAAGTTTGTTGATTACAATCGTAATCTTCTTGTAGTGTATTTGTTGGTCATTGGTAGGTGTAGTGATCGAGTGGTAGAATATCCTAATATTTTGTAGTTTGGTTAGTTTAGCATATATAATAGGTTTTATAGTTTGTAGAACATTGAATTGCTGAGTTTCCACTCCTTCATTTTACTTATTAAACACCCAAGTTATACCAATAGCTCCTACTAGAGCAGGGCTTGTCGACCCGCGGACCTGGAGCCGTTTACACATTCTATGACGATTATGCCGAAAACATAAGTCAAAAATAAAAATGCAATAACATGAGTTTACCTGCTTCTAGTAGTTAATTAATCGCGTCTATACCATGAAACGTCAAGTCTGAAAGAGGCTAACTAGCGACGCGCAGGTTGTGTGCGCCCGCAACAATTCCTGTTTGCTTATGTTTGGCTAAAAATACGTGTTAAACACAGACCATTCAATGCTACCTGGGGAATTTACTTTCAAAATGACTTTGTGGCTCCCAGCGTAATTATTAGGAATGGCTCTTAGACTGGTAAAAGTTATCCACCCCTGTACTAGAGGAAAAAATGTTCGTATTTGACAAGTTGTCGTCAGTGTTATGTCCTCTTGAGGTATTCATTCTTGTGTTTTATTCTGTCACCAGGTACTACATGTCACAATAAGCTGGCACTGTCCATGTTTGACTTCAAAGTAACGAACTTTCACATGGTTGTGTGTTAAAGTGCATAAACTTTTGTATGCGTGGAAAACAGAGCTTCTGTTTGCAGAGCAACCTTGTTTTAGAAAAATGCGTGGGCAAACAGTAGATCCAGTCTAAAATAATGGGGGGGGGGCACAATAAGCTGGCACTGTCCATGATTGACTTCAAAGTAACGAACTTTCACACGGTTGTGTGTTAAAGTGCATAAACTTTTGTATACGTGGAAAACAGAGCTTCTGTTTGCAGAGCAATCGTGTTTTAGAAAAATGCGTGGGCAAACAGTAGATCCAGTCTAAAATAATATGTTGGACATACTTTCTTTAAAAATTCCGTAGGGTATGTGTAAATGGCTGCGTTCTCAACCACAGATATTGCGTTTTAAAATTGCAATTCCAGACATTTTTTATTTTCACAAATACCGACGTTTTGCATTGGGGGACATAGACAAGACTAACTTTTTGAATAATGTTTTATTTTTCATCAAGAAATTTGATCAGATCATATTATAGGTAGTAATTTTGGTATTCCAATGTTACCNTTTCTTAAATTTAGGTTTTTGTTTTATGACAAAAATATATTAAAACTTCACTGTAGATTTTTTTTCAAACAAGAAATAGTTCTTCCATCCAAGTACATCACATTGAAGGTATTTCCACGCAACCGCCGCTAATTATCACGACGTAATTACGATTTCATTTACCGTCGATATATAGACGATCGGATTCTACGGTAGTCGCATAATCGTCTACATATAGACGGTCGGGGTGGAAAGAGTTAATTCGTTACACTTCGTTGGAGATTCACTGATCCGAAACATGTTCTACGCAGGGGGGGGGGCAATGTTACCACTAATCAGGCTTTCGGTGTGTTACGAAGTCGTGTCAATAATTTAAAGTGGCTTTGTGTAAATTTCATTTTTTTCACAGCTGCCTTGATGTAGGGGGGGGGGTTCGTTACACTTCGTTAGAGATTCACTGATCCGAAACATGTTCTACGCACTTCTGATGATCCTTACTGATGATCCAGTTAGTGGAGCATGGAGCAAGGACATGAATAATCAACTGAAGTCGTATTGTCGTGCTGAGAAGTTTTTCTTTTTTAAATGTCGCAACGTCATACGATCTTTGGACATGCTTGAAAAACCAGACAAACTTTGTGGTGGAAGAAAACCAAACTTTTTTATTGACGCCACAATTTCATATTCTCAGACAATGGAAAATGAAGTAAAAAATTGACGACTCATCTACTAAACATGATGACTCTGCTACCGTTGATGCTTCAAAAAGGGTAAAAAAGGGTGGTACATTTGCACTGAAACGTCTTTTAAAAGCAAGGGCCGGACTATTTGGTGGATCACAGGGGGGGGGGCAGAAGATGATAAAACACCAGAGTTGGATGATGAAGACGACGTAACAGATGAAGAGAAGAAGTTGATGAGGAAACTGGGCATTTACTTGAAGCTTTTGACGAAATTTGCTTGACGGATTTTAAACTTTTCGACTAACTTGTCGATTTGCAACATGCTATACGCTTTCTACTATTTTGAATATATTGTAAAAAAACTTTCGTATTAAAAAAGTGATTTAAATACATTTGTGTACGGTGGATTGTGTTCAGTAACTTGCTAAGTTTTGTCACCTCATTCAGGTTTAAAGGTTGACTCCCAGAATCTTGAATTGGTTTTTGTAACCTTTAAAATAGCAAGGTTACTCAAGGGCGATGCATTGGATATTTTAAATATTTACGCCCTACCTCCATTTGATGGATAGCAAACAGCAGAAATGCAGCAGCATGTCGAGGAAGTAAATGCATCAAAGCACAAAACGTTTTTTACCGCGATATTACTTAGTTAAATCGATATTGTTTTCTTGTTCATGTCAGTTTTGTGGTATATACACTTGCATAGATTATTGCACAATTGTTTATCAGAAACAAATTATTGGGGTTGTATGATCCCACTTTAAGCACCGTGAAGCATACAGGAAACCGTGGGTACCATCATCGAGAGAAGGCGTATACGGATCGTTGTGGTCAAAAGTTATCCTAAACCGCTGAATAAGAGTAATGAGAATGACCCATAGCTGTGTGTGGGCCATGCGAACTCGGGACCACGTGTTTGGAATTGGCTAAGTTTCCATAATTGAATGTACTGAAAATACGGCGGTTTGGCGTCGCATACATGTATTGGCATTTCCAAAACTTGTGTTTACTGAGTCTTATTGGCTGTTTTCAACAGAATATGATGGACGTTCTTATGAAACCCTATACCAACATAACAGTATATTTTTCGGTCTATGGATTTTTTATTCACTCATCTGTAACAGACTGTATTTATGACGTTGTGTTTCCTTACTACTGAAGTTGCAGTTTAGTTCACTTACTGTTTTGGTATTTATGTTACAATTGCACTTCAACAAAAACACAGATTTATTCAAAATCTCATTGTTTCATTCTTTTTCTAATAATTTCTGATTTCTATTAATTTCCGGTTTTTCTCACTACAACTTGTGTTACAATCTATTGCGTTGTGTGACGTAACAATTAACTGCCAGTTTTGTCCAAAAACGCAATGTGCTTCAGTTCTTTCCGTTCCCGACTTCCGTAGAGCATGGTGGTTTGTTGGTTGCTAGAAAAATGCTTGTTTTGTCTTGTTGGTTAATGTCATTGGTAAGGTATGTGTTTTACGACGTCTGAAAGTGAATTTCCTATTTGCTAAACAATAATTAATGTGATTTTAACCAGGGAGTCGAATCGCTTGTCATATGGGTTCAGGTTCGGNTGCTCACGCAGTGTTATTGTGCGATCTCAAGAGAACAGAGAAGCGTGGCTTCTACGCATATACTCTCGCCCAGCATTGCTTTGCTTGGGATTGTGTGTGACGTCACCATACCGCACTGGGGTCTTATACTAGATCCACACACACATTTGCACGCCAGGGCAAGGTTGTTCATTTTATTGTAATCGTATACGCCTGCGCGTGAGCGTACGCTTTCAACTCAGCTGCAAAGCGTCCGGTTTTAGCTCATAAGGTGGCGCGCGTGGAGCTCTGGCTTAATAGATATAATTTGGTAGTGTGAATGTTTGATGTTCAAAGCAAATATGTGGGGCTTTATGTAGAATTTCCACATTTGAAGCACAGTGTTTATTGCATTTTGACCTCTTCGATCAAACAAAACCTGTGTGGAGAGTTTGTAAAAGGCCATGCGACGTTTTGCGCTTTGAGCCGGGCACGTTCGCTGAACGTTGTGCTCATATTTACAGCGCCATTTAGTTTCAGCATTGGCACTTTCGCGCTATATCATAAGGCGTATGTTTTCAATTTATGTTTGTTATAAAATCAGTGTTGCTTTTTCCCCAAAAAATATTATTAATTTTGAAGAAATCAAACACCAAATTTTACACGATTTCGTAACACATACAGGCCTGTTAATACAACTTAAGGTACATTGGCAAACACTTCCACCACGGTAAAACAAGCATTTAGGAGTCGACTGCTTGGGCTAAAACTGTTGTGAGACATACTATTTCGGCTAACTTAATATTGGGCATTAAAGTGTACAACTGTGCTGTTGTGACTGGCCTTAGTTTTTGCATAAGACAACATCCAGAAACAGCACAGGTACAACGCACACAGCTAGAGTAAGTAACCATCAGATCACAAAGTCACATCTAAAGGGGGGGGGGCTGCTTTGACCTACTATATCATTTCGCTTAGCAATAATCGCTTAGCCCCATATGTGTAGTAGTTGGGTTTACTTAAGTTGCATTTGCTCACGCAGTGTTATTGTGCGATCTCAAGAGAACAGAGAAGCGTGGCTTCTACGCATATACTCTCGCCCAGCATTGCTTTGCTTGGGATTGTGTGTGACGTCACCATACCGCACAGGGGTCTTATACTAGATCCACACACACATTTGCACGCCAGGGCAAGGTTGTTCATTTTATTGTAATCGTATACGCCTGCGCGTGAGCGTACGCTTTCAACTCAGCTGCAAAGCGTCCGGTTTTAGCTCATAAGGTGGCGCGCGTGGAGCTCTGGCTTAATAGATATAATTTGGTAGTGTGAATGTTTGATGTCCAAAGCAAATATGTGGGGCTTTATGTAGAATTTCCACATTTAAAGCACAGTGTTTATTGCATTTTGACCTCTTCGATCAAACAAAACCTGGGGGGGGGGGGATGTTTGATGTCCAAAACAAATATGTGGGGCTTTATGTAGAATTTCCACATTTGAAGCACAGTGTTTATTGCATTTTGACCTCTTCGATCAAACAAAACCTGTGTGGAGAGTTTGTAAAAGGCCATGCGACGTTTTGCGCTTTGAGCCGGGCACGTTCGCTGAACGTTGTGCTCATATTTACAGCGCCATTTAGTTTCAGCATTGGCACTTTCGCGCTATATCATAAGGCGTATGTTTTCAATTTATGTCTGTTATAAAATCAGTGTTGCTTTTTCCCCAAAAAATATTATTAATTTTGAAGAAATCAAACACCAAATTTTACACGATTTCGTAACACATACTGACCTGTTAATACAACTTAGGGGGGGGGGGGGGGGGGGGGGGGGGGGGGGGGGGGGGGGGGGGGGGGGGGGTAGTCGACTGCTTGGGCTAAAACCGTTGTTAGATATACTATTTCGGCTTACTTAATATTGGGCATTAAAGTGTACACCTGTGCTGTTGTGACTGGCCTTCGCATAGTTTTTGCATAAGACAACATTCAAAAACAGCACAGGTACAATGCACACAGCTAGAGTAAGTAACCATCAGATCACAAAGTCACATCTAAATCCAAATGTGATTGATGACATGATCATCAACAGGTGCAACTTCCTGTTGGTTTGATCGATTTGCGCTTGCCCAAACCGAGTTGGCACCCAAAAAAAGTAACTTAATTAAATTGTACTTCACACATTGCTGCTGTAAGTTAAACATAACAACTTCTTGGCTTTTGATAAGATGGAGTTATTTATACTTATTTGCCAAATAGGAAAATCAATTTTGAACTGTAAAAGAAGCAGAAATTTGCAGAAGTACTTTTATTAGCGCTTGCAGTCCTGCGTGTTTTTTTAGGCCCTGGGTAAAGTAAGGTTTTGTTACTGATGTCACCCAAACGAACAACATTTAACATGAAGATAATTAGCCGTTCATTAATAAGAAACATCACAAGTTCCATGCTGTTGGGGGGGGGGGTCTGGGTAAAGTAAGGTTTTGGTACTGATGTCACCCAAACGAACAACATTTAACTTGAGGATAATTAGCCGTTCATTAATAAGAAACATCACAAGTTCCATGCTGTTATACATAAGTAAAAGAACATATTTGATAATTCGTGTAATGTGAGTCCAGGTTTTATCGTAGCTGAATTTGTTCACACACCATAATAAGAAAACAGTAATTTATTCATTACAATTCGAGTATAGTGTTCTCAGCAGAAGAAATAAAGTAAACTGAGCTTGGTGAGATGATTATCAGTAGGTACAACGGCTAGTTGACAAATCACTTTGCGCTTGCCTGAACCAACTTAGCACAAGTAATTTTATTAAATTGTACTTCACAAATTGCTACATAGAAAACAATGAGGTTATCCAATGTGGACGCTTCTGCTGACCAGCTAAAACTGTACCATAGGTAGGTAAACAAAATTACCGATAAAAATCTCCCTGCTTTACGAGTTAGCAAACAATACAGCCCAAATCCCTTTAAAAGGTTTGTGGTTGATCATTAAGCCGATTTTGTACATCAGATGAGACCTGTAGGGGGGGGGGTCCCATCGTTTCATGCTTTGTGGTTGATCATTAAGCCGATTTTGTACATCAGATGAGACCTGTATTAGTGGTGACCTTGTCATGATGATTTTTTGAACAGAAAATTAAGTTTGCGAGTTGATTTGTTGCGCATAAACATTGCTATTGGTTATTCGGCTGTTTGAAGATAATTTAAATTCAGTGTTTAGCATCTGTAAGATCTCAAGTCAACACCTTATGGATCTTAAAAGTAACTTACTTCGCAAACTTATTCTGATGCTAATATCTTGTTTGTGCTGGTTCGTTATTTCTATATGTTATGGAGATCATGTAACATCATTAATTCGGAATCACTTAATTTCATCTGAACCAAAGCAATATCACCATATTGTTATGCCCAAACCAGTATCAACATTGTGCAAAAACATGTTGAGCGAAATGACAGCAGGCAATTGGTTTCCTTTGAGCAGACCACTTAGAAATTCTTCTTTCTATCATGGAATTTATCGCGGCTACTGGACGGAAAGAAAAGTAGCCGACCGGTTGTGGCGGGATGATTTAAAATGTGGAAATGCAAAGTACGTTTGACAAGTTATCTTGTGTTTTATCGGTTCTCGCTGATCTCGGTATTAACCAGGGTTGGGTAACGAGTCCTATCAGTCGAGTCCCAAGTCAAGCCAAGTCAGTAGGGGTTCGAGTCCCAAGTCGAGTCAGAAGGGGTTCGAGTCTCAAGTCGAGTCGAGTCATTAGCGGTTCGAGTCTCAAGTCGAGTCAAGTCATTAGCAGTTAAAAGCAAATACTTGGCCTTGGCATGTACTGCATTCGATTACCTTAAAACCCAAGGGGGGGGGGGTATCTCGNGGTATTAACTTCTTATAATTTATTGAGTCTCTAGTTTAGTGCAATACGACTTTAGTCTAAAGCTAATTTTGAGTAAATTAAAATTTCTTGAATCGGATAACTTTTATATACTGCATTCTCAACTTGTATTTCGAAATATCGTCAAGCTAAAATCTTCAACTTATTTATGATGTTTAGTAAATTACCGAAAATCCCCCCCCCCCTTGCTGGAGGAAACTGCACTGCGCCTAGTTTCAATTCATGTGAATGTACAAGGTAAGTTTTTCTTCTAAACTAAAAAAGCGAACCTCGTGGACTTAACTCCACTGGCCTTAAAAAAGTTAACGCCCCCCCCCCTTGCTGGAGGAAACTGCACTGCGCCTAGTTTCAATTCATGTGAATGTAGAAAGTAAGTTTTTCTTAACATCTAAAGCGGACCTCATGGACTTGGTAACTCCACTGGCCTTAAAAAAGTTAACAAACTGTTTTATTATTTGTTTACGCTGCTACTCACTACAAATGAAACTTTAC
Source organism: Phallusia mammillata (assembly GCA_003260075.1). Lineage (NCBI taxonomy): Eukaryota > Metazoa > Chordata > Ascidiacea > Phlebobranchia > Ascidiidae > Phallusia > Phallusia mammillata. Next base: position 6,693 of record QLIY01001252.1, on the reverse strand, counting down.
CATTTGCCAGTGTGGGTTGTTGACTGTTGCGTTTCACCTTACAGCTTGACAAAGTTTTCCACACCTAATTTTTTTCCAATTTTTGAAACAATATCTTAAATCAATGAGATTACAATAGTTTGTTCCTTAATTATAATATACTACAACGTTCAAAGTTTGTTGGTTACAGTAGTAATTTTCTTGTAGTGTATATGTTTTGTAATTGGTAGGTGTGAGACCGAGTGGTAGATATCTTAGTATTCTGTAGATTGGTTAGTTTGGTATATGATTAATATGGCTGTACAGCCTGTAGTTACTCTTCTATAATCTCTGTAAATTTCCCGATTTAGAATAGGTTTTTTATATTTTGTAGAATATTTAATTGCAATGATTACACTCTTGCATTTCACTTAATAAACACCCAAGCCAAGCCAATAGCTCCTATACTAGAGCAGGGGTCGCCAACCCGCGAAAAGAAACCGCATGAGGCTCTTTGATCTCTCTGATACAGCTCAGTTTTTGAAATTACCAAATGTTTGGATTACACATTTTATGACGATTATGCCGAACACATGAGTCGAAAATGAAAATACAATGACACGAGCGAACCTGCTTCTAGTAGTTATACAATTAACCGCGTGTATACCACGAAACGTAAAATCTGAAAGAGGCAAACTGACGGCTCGCAGGTTAACACACAATGTGAAGTTACTGTTTCGGTTTGCAATGTGTGTGTGCCAAAAATACGTTTCAAACACAAAACATTCAATGCTACGAGGGGTATTTTTTACATTGGAATTTCATTTCAAATTTCAAAACGGCTTTGTGACCTAGCGTGTTTTTTACTATGTGAAATTATTGTAGGAATGGCTTTTAGAGTGGTAGGGTTGTCGACCCCTGTACTAGAGGGAAAAAACTGTTCGTATTTGGCAAATTGCTTCCCCCCCCCCGTTTTTTACTATGTGAAATTATTGTAGGAATGGCTTTTAGAGTGGTAGAGGTTGTCGACCCCTGTACTAGAGGGAAAAAAACTGTTCGTATTTGGTAAATTGCTGTCAGTGTAGTTATGCCTCTTAAGGTGTTGATTCTTGTGTTTTAATCTGTCACCAGGTACTACATGTTAAAATAAGAAAAAGTTGGCACTGTCCAATTTTACATGGTTGTGTGTTAAAGTGCGTAAACTTTCGTATGCGTGGAAAACAGAGCTTCTGTTTAGAGAACAACTGTAGTTTAGAAAAATGCGTGGGCAAACACTGGATCCAGTCTAAACAATATGTTGGACATACTTTTTCAAAACTACCATAGGGTATGTGCAAATGACTACGTTCTCAACCACAGATATCGCGTTTTGCATTGGGGGACATAAACAAGACTAACTTTTTGAATAATGTTTTATTTTTCATCAAGAAATTTGATCAGATCATATTATAGGTAGTAGTTTTGGTATTCGAATGTTACCACTAATCAGGCTTTCGGTGTGTTATAAAGTCGTGTCAAAAATTTAACTTGAAAAGTGGCTTTGTGTAAATTTCATTTTTTACAGCTGCCTTGATGTACGAAAATACCATCATGCTGAAATGTGCGAATGGAACCCCCCCCCCGTTAAAGTGCATAAACTTTTGTATGCGTGGAAAACAGAGCTTCTGTTTAGAGAGCAACTGTAGTTTAGAAAAATGCGTGGGCAAACACTGGATCCAGTCTAAAATAATATGTTGGACATACTTTTTCAAAAGTACCATAGGGTATGTGCAAATGACTACGTTCTCAACCACAGATATCGCGTTTTGCATTGGGGGACATAAACAAGACTAACTTTTTGAATAATGTTTTATTTTTCATCAAGAAATTTGATCAGATCATATTATAGGTAGTAGTTTTGGTATTCGAATGTTACCACTAATCAGGCTTTCGGTGTGTTATAAAGTCGTGTCAAAAATTTAACTTGAAAAGTGGCTTTGTGTAAATTTCATTTTTT
>QLIY01001251.1:23841-37195 GCA_003260075.1 Phallusia mammillata | reverse complement strand
CGTCACAAGCCTTATTCGGGAACAATCCACATAAATCAGTCAAGCACATCAAAAATTACCGATCGTCACGCTTGAAATAACATTTCTATTTCGCTAACGTAATCGTTAAAAGTACATTTATCTGTATTTTTAGGACGTAGATTGACTATTAAAGTGACTGTCGGCTAGGCAAGTTACATAAAATAATGTTTTCTACATGACAAATAATCACTGACAGTTAAGAGCAGTTTGGCAATCACAAACTATCCTTACAAAACAAATCCGCAAAATGTTTGAATCGTTATGAAAATGAAAAATTGTAGAATCTAGCAGAACAGCTGCGTGCGCAATAGAGCAAGATAATCTTGCAGGCGTTACATACAAATTGCGTCAATCGTTAAATCCACCTGTCAATCAAAAGTCTATCAATCCGCGCAGAAAATTGTAATTCCACGTAAAAATCCGCGCAATTATTTTGACGAAAAAAATATCCTCCACGCAAAAATAAAACTTTCTAATCTGGTGTACATATACATAAGTATACTTATGTTATGAAAAGATCTGTACAGACTCAGCCAAATATTTCCAGTATTGGCCAACAGGCCATCTAAACAGATTTGTGTAGCAATCAAATATTTTTTACCATAGGCCACAGTCATTTAAAGTTGCACACAGGTAGTAACTTACAATGAGCTAGGGTTACCACATTGACTGCACGAACTTCCTGAATTTTGTAATAAATACTTTGGCCGCAACAAATTTGTGTTATATTGCATTTTTACAAAATTAGTTTTGGATTTTTGCTTCAAAAATTTGGACCTTTGGTGACACTTACATACCATTATGCAGCATATGGCAGTTGCACATACAGGCCACTTTCAAAATTTTATTTGCTTGTTAATCCAGGCAACAGTGTACGCAACGCATATACCCAAGACCAAGAGCTCTTGGAAATCTTAACAGAAACTGACATAATGACAATAACTTATTAGACCGGAACATAAATTTAAAGCGATTTCATTATGCACCACACAAAGTGTGCTTGTTTTACTTTGTGGGATACGTAGCAAACTAGCAATGTACTTATCAATGCAGATCATAAAAATGTTTCATTGGTCATTGTCCTCAACCCCTCATAACCGGACCGGACTTAGGTGCCAAAAAGTTGCTGTAGCCGAACATCGGTATCCCCTGAGCTAAGAGCTTTTGTGCTATACAACGAGCAGATTGTGCAATTTAAAGCACAAACTAACCCAGCTTTAGGCGTTAGTGGTCACGCTCACGCCTATACAAGAGATGTTTGTTTGTACGTTGTATTATATTGTTAAAAAAAACATAATACTAACCCCTTTCCTTATTTAACAAATCAATCACATTCCCGACAAATCACAAGTTTTTTGACCGCAATTTATGACAAAAATAGCAAATACAAACTTCCTATTACGTTCCAAAAAAAAAACAATTCCAAAACACTTCAGTTGTCGGAGCGTGCGCACTGACGCGTGACGACATTTAGATGCCAACCTGGCATTAATAAGTTTTTATTATAAATGTTTAGGTTTATTGATTATTTTACTTCAGGAAACAAACAACTAGATTTCGTTTAATTTACATACTTGTTTATGTGACGCGATTATAATTTATACACGGTGCACGAAATCGTGACAAGGCAGTCACGTGTTCACATTGTCAGCATTGTTGGCTGTGACGTAATTAGTATCGTAATGTGACAACAGTGGGTAGCAGTGGTAGACTACAGAAGTATCTTGAAAAATCTGACTAAACTAACATAACTTTTCTAAATCTAACAACAAATGAAAGCCAAACCAACTTAAGAAAAAAACAAAGAAAAGCACTCATTTATTACCGATTGTACACACATACATTTATTCAAATCACTACATAAAATTTAGTAAAATCTGCATACAGCATTGCAAAAAATGATAACAAATGTGTTCAAAAAGCATTACAAAAAGGCAGTTACAATGCAGCTGATCTTCTTGTTATTGGTAAATATGTGTTGGTTACTTGGTTCATCACAATAAACCCACACCACATTGGACAAAAGAAACAAAAGCCCCAAGCAAGGTCTTTAATATTTGCAACAACAAAATTTGAGTACAAGGATAAGACAATAGTAATGCATGCCAGAGTAAAACCAAGCAGACCAAAGGTGGCATGATAAACTTTGAGCTGAATTAATTTCCAGTTCCAACGTTTTGCCACTTGTGGGTAAAGCAGAAGCACTCCAAACGATGCTTGAACAATGCTGTATATCATTGTTATAAGTCCGAATGTTCCATGCCATGATTTGAAATGTTCTTTACCACTTTGAATCTTGTTGATCACAATTGCTGTAAATCCCAAACTCCCACATGCAATAGCACTGATTTGCAAAAGCCAATGAATCCGCACCTTCAACAACAAAGCATTTGTATTGGCGAGAAATATACAATGATATTCGCATGTTTTTGGTCTGATTTTTCAAACCAGAGTTACTTAGGTGGCCTTCCAGTTGAAAAAGCACCATTGGCATTCCATATGAATTGACCCTGCAGCCCCATATTGTACAAATAATAAACTTTTGTTATTGAAGGTTTATATGTCCTTTGAAATTATTAGTGTCCGAAAAGTCTTTTAGTCAAGTTACACGAGATACAAAGGGTAGCTGACACAGTGACAGCAAAGTTTTTCGCACCCCAACAATTTTTCTTTTCCAATTTTTGTTTTTTGAATATTGCGTGCAAAACTTCATTACTAGTGGCACCATTTATACAATTTTTAAATACCTTAGTCTTTCGTGAAGCTTTAGCAATCAAACTGCTGTCTGGAGAAAATACCAAAATGGCCTCAACCATCAAGAAAGAGAAGGCAAGTGACATTAAAGTTGGGTGCCATGAAAACAAGCCTACAACATAAAAAGCATCTAAAAATTGAAGAAAAAAAACCTACAACGGTTTGCAAAAGACAAACCTATAATAGATGATACACTTGGTGCACCTAAAATATACAGGATCGCTTGGTGCATTAGTTTTCACCATTTGGTGCACCATATTTTCTCTTGGTGAATCTATATATTGCTTGGTGCATTTTTATATCGCTTGGTTCACATTTATATCACTTAATGTACCCTAATACTGCTGATTGCACATTTATGTTACTTGATGCACCTTAACATCACTTGGTACATATTTATATGACCCGGTGCACCTCAATATCGCTTGGTGCATATTTATAACACTTGGTGCATCTCAACATCACTTGTTGTACATTTATTACACTTGGTACACCCTTATATTGTTGGGTAAAGGTGCTCCAAGCAATATACACATGCACCAAGTGATTGAAGTGCACCAAGCAAGGGTGGCTTGTGCATGGTAGTTTTGGAGTTACAGCACCCACTAAACCAGTATCAGTTGAGATGAACATAAATTCTTTACAACAAATGCAAAACAAACAATTGCTGAAGCAACAGGAATTTGAAATACCTGACTAATAATAATTTCAAGTTTTGTTTTTTTAACACACAATGTAACAATATCTTTACTGTTTCACTAAACACGTAGTTGCTAAATTGTTTTACAGGAAATTTGTCATAACAATAAACATCCTACGGGGGAGATAGTAGTGATCACTATTGTTGACAAACAAAAATGTTGGCTATTGAAATGAAAATGGTTTTGCAAAACTGATGTGAATGATGATCTTGCAGAAAAGTCAAGATCAGTGGTTCTCAAACTCGGTTTTTGGGGCTGCATGCGGCTCCCAACTACTTATTCTGCGGCTCGCACCAGACCTCAGAAAACCACCAAACATTGCTATTTTAGTTTTCAAAGTCATATTCTACCATTTGGCCCCGACAATAAAAAGTTCAAAAAACTACTGGTCAAGATGATGCTTTGACAAGTGAAATTACTAAGATAAAAAATCCTTTAAAGGCAAAACTATAAGCTTTTCAACACTGAAAACGATGCAAACTTTTCTAAGCAACACAATAATTTTAAAAACACTTGCACTAAATAGAAAAACCTATCCACTATTTTGCCCAAACTTTATGAGTCATTTTGATATATGATATAAATGTATAACAATCAGTATTAGAGTGAACCAAGTGCTATAAATGTGAACCAAGCGATATAACGGTGCGCCAAGTGGTGATAATAATGCACCAAGCGATCCTGTATATTTAAATGAAAAAACTAAAACATAAAAACTATAATAAGTAATATATTACTTACTTGACCCAGGACTTGACACGTAAATGATATATCCGGTGAAGGCAACAGCGGCAAGATGGGCAACCATACCGCAGATGGTTCGTAGTCCGGCAAGGACCTTTTCACTTTTCGAAGGTGAATTTCGCATCAAATTTTCACGCGAATCCAAAAGCTTCTCCGTCTTTTCGTGATCCGACGCCACCATGCTCAACGGTTGTTTGAGCAAATCGAAATACTTACTCAAGCGGAAACTCAATTTAATAATAAAAGATACTAATTTAATCTCGTATAAAGTATAAACTCGTCATCAAATTGTGGCTGCCGTTTAAAATGCTTTTATCTACGGTCACGAGTTTGCTGTGCGATGTTCAATTTCCTTAACCTGTCATTTTCACATTCCATCATCAACTCTGTATTTCAAGCTGGAAGTACGTGGAAGGTTGATGAATGATACAGCCCCGTTTTTGAGGGGTATGTTCCCCGTTTATTTGATTGTAAGTTGCGCCTTATACAGTTTTTTTACCCCATAGTTTGTGCGCCTTCGAGGTTGGCTTAAATTTTAATATCAAACCAATATTAATTCCACACCCCAGCTTTTTGTTTTATTTCGCCGTTAAAATTATTTTGCTTTTTGGTTTTACAAATCAACATACGCTTTTACATGTTTAAGGTCTGATAATACAAGTTCAGTGTTTTGTACAAACAAGAAGTGCCGTGTTTGATCTATTTTTTAATGTTTTGAAAATATGATGCACCAAATCATGATGCTTCATTATTACATACTACTTAAAACTTACAAACAATATTAGTTTGTTACCAAACTGCACATTTTGGGTGGAAATGTTTTTTTGACATGCTGTTGGTTTCATAATTCCTTGCAGCGACATTCAATATTACAGACACACCACTCAGCATTTCTGAAGACCATGTATTACATTATTTCACTGAAGATTGGTCATTGAATGATCACTGTAGTAATGTCATCTTGTATTGGCTTGCTTTGCAGCTGTTGTTATACAAGAGAGTGTTGAGTGTCGATTGAGGGTGTGGTCATGTAAGTACAAAAGTTGTTAAAATCCAACCGCAGCTCAAAACATATCACAGGCAATCCAACGAAAAGTGTGAGAGAAAGCAGCACAGTACCCAACTTCCAGAAATTGACATATTGCAGTTTGTGTGCCATATCAAAATGAAAAAAATCAAAACACACTGGCAGTTAAAATGCTCCCTTGATGCATTAAAAACTGAAAAAAAAACTTTTCCATGTGAAACGTTCTGCCACAACACAGCATTTTTAAGCGTATCTCATTCTTCCACTGTAGGTAACCAAAATGCCATGTTTGAACAAGTGGATGCAAGCATCATAAACCTTGGATTAAACTTAACACATTGCAATGGTCCTGGGTGCTTTCCATCTAGTACTGCAGTTTTGCTGCCATTTTCAGAATTCCAAACATGAATCCTACCATCTTGTGATCCTTTAAAATTAAACCATGGTATATTTCATTGACCTTTATTACTTCAAACATAATTTTAAAAAAGAACAGTGGTGTTCAGATTTTTCTAACTTGTTTTGTTGAACATTAAACTTATATAATATTTTACAATCATCTTTACTGCATTATGCTTTTTTATGTTCTTGATTGAAAATCTTTAAAAAATGCCTTATTTACAATATGACTAATTTTATTTTTGACATAACATTATTTAATTACAAGTTAGATATAAAACATGCTTTCCCTTGGATTTATGAACATTATATTCTTCTGGGATCCAAGGAATTTTAAATAAAAACATTCCTGGAATGGGACCCACAACAAACAAAGTGGAACATTAAAAATAACAAAACGGAATTGACAATGTTTAGATTTCCTATATATACCGCAATAATTTTAGGATATAAAGTTGAACTGCAATTTTATCCCCACATGTAACAGGCGGATGACACACCCCCCCCCCCCCCCCCCCCCCCCCCCCCCCCCCCCCCCCCCCCCCCCCCCCCCCCCCCCCCCCCCCCCCCCCCCCCCCCCAAAAAACACAACACATTTACCAGATAAGACATATTGGCCATCTGGGCTGAAACTTGCTTCCAAGGGTAAACCTTTTGTGTTGAGGTGGCCCATAAAAGTCTGCAATGGTTGCCCATGAAATGCATCTATTAATCTGCACAAAAACAAACTATACTTACAAAATGACACTGTTTGATTTACATGTGACTGCAAAAATCCTTTGAAGACAAATTCTGGTACCATTTATTAACAACCTATCGGTGACAAATTACTTATATTGAACATGCACTATAGCAGTGCTTCCCAACCTTTTGCAGCTCATGGCCCACTTTAAAAAAAATTGTTTGGCCGACCACTGTTTTAATACATTGTTCTTTTGCCTCAAATTTACTTCCTGCCTTTATGAAACCGTATTTGATGTATTCTGGGTCTAAATGAAGCTAACAATGAGAGTTCTGGCATCAAGATTTTATAACTAATACAAGTACTGTTGGGACATGACAATTGCAGTTTGGGTGTGTAATAAAAGCTTTGTTTAACGTAAAACCTATACGGCTTTCATAGTGAGTAATATGTTGTTGTTTTTTGATAATATAGTTAAACTTGAAAGTATGTTCACCGAACTGTATAATATAGTAAACTTTAAACTTCGATAAATAGTTTGACTAGTTTCGTCCCCCCCCCCCCCCCCCCCCCCCCCCCCCCCCCCCCCCCCCCCGAGAAAGAACGTCGCAGCCCACCAATCGGACGCGGTTGGGAATCGCTGCACTATAGCCTTTTTTGAAACATGTACATATTCCCTGTATTTTTTATTGGGTCCCAAATAGCCAGCTTTCAACATTGTTTAAAAAATTCACCCTATTTGGGAGACTGGTGTGACAACAGTTGATACCTAGAAATAGAATAGTCTACAAACTGTCAGGGGGGTTTAATTGGCTTGCCTACTTACCTTACAACAGTTCCATTTGTTGATATTAATATTAATTTTCCATCTGAACTAAACTTTAATCCAGTCCAATCACAATCTTTGTCTTGTTGCAATCGAAACGTCGTAAATGGTCCCTGTGATTGAAACTATGTACTTGACATGTTGAATTAAAACTATGTACTTGACAAATTGAAACTATGTACTTGACATGTTGCATAATATCAAGTTTATGGACCTCTTCTGGCAAATGTAATTTTATTCCGACGTTATGACGTCCTGTACAGGTTGCCTTAATCATGGTTTATGACCTGTATAGGACGTCGAAACGACGAAATAAAATTACATTTGATATTATGTCTGGCAGTAATTAACTTGTTTCACCTTGTCAAAAGACCTTAAGTCATAGAGTTTGATCATTTCTGAATTAATTCCAGCAGCAAAAATCAGACCCTCCGGATCAAATGATGCAATAGGTCTTCCAGGAATTGACATCATCCCTTGGCAACTTTGCGATCTCAAATCCCATAGTCTTATTGTCTTGTCCAATGACCCAGATAAAAATGAATCATCTACTGGCGACATGCATAGGCAAACCACCCTCTTTGTATGACCAGGAAAATATCGAATGTATTTGTTGTCATGGAGAGATTGGTATCTAATGGCATCTGAACAACAAAAAGTAAATTTTGGAAAATCTTGCACAGGAACACTGCACTAAGCCAAATGAGGTATAAATTATCTTAATTGAACATGTAAATAGTGCACCACAGTTATGAACACCATAAGCATTAAACATGAACTAGAAGGGTGGCCTAGTACATTTTGTCGTTGCACACACACTATAACCTATTTTAAGACATTAACATATTTCCTATGCTTATTTTATATTGGGTCCGATATTAGCCACTATCATTTATAACCTAGTGTTTCTACAGGCAGAAACTCCATGCAAAGTGCATTTTAAGAGATAACCATGAGAAAGTGGGGTAATGTATGGTAAAACACAGTGATCAGCACTGGGCTTAAATAATAATGCTATGTAGAGTACAAACTATACAAATCAGATTCATCCCAGATATTGTTTGAAGTATGTCCTTTTTAAACGTTCTTTTTTGAAGAAAAGAAAGAGCAAATAGTGACATAATGGAGTAAAAAATAGACCCCTATGAAATGCAAATTCTACAAGCTGAGTTGGAATTTTAGGTTTTGGAAGGACCTAGGTTTTTACCCAAACTTACATGATGTTTAACGAATTTTTGTTTATACTTTTATATGTTAAAATGATTTTTCATCTGTCAAGCACTAAAATGGGCAATGAGCAGTGAGCAGTGAGCAGTGACAAATCTTCAGATACTCAACCATTTCCTACCCAACTATGCCCCACTACAGTTCAACCTCATACTATCAACTCATGCTGCTTTCAATTTATATGTAGGATCGAAAGTATTTGGCCCATACTATTAAATCTAACGCATGCAGTTGTTTTTTATACCATCAACTTTGTTGGAACTGTAGATAACTGTGTTTCCAGCATGTGTGTAGTTTATATTGTCAACTCCATACTTTTTACTGTACAAGTTTCGCTTCTGTCTGCAAAGCATTAAAGAAGTTTAGAACATCAAAAACATTTTTTACATGAAACAACGCAAATCTTGACTGTCTAATGCAGTGGTTCCCAACCTTTTTGTAGACCCCCTAATTTTCCGTAAGTCTCTCTATGTTTTTCTTTTCTTGCATTAAACGTTTGGGTAGCATTTTAACCAACCTTCACAATAAGTCTTAAATCTCATTGAAGTTCTGTACTGTAGCAACAAAGAGATAGATTTTCTAGTGTACACGATTGAAACAAAGCACAAGCACTATAATTTCCATTGTTAATGTGTGTTGTGATGTCACAATGGAGATAACAATCACAAAAAAGTATTGTTTCCTCACCCGAAGGTTTCATAAACAGTCTGCACATGTATGCCGGATTGTAAACACGCTTCGTAAACTTACAAATATTTTAGTGTTGCTTATGGTACTAAAAAAGTTTACCTACATGGATCTCCTGAAGCCCCCAAGGGGTCAGTGAAACCCAGGTTGGGAACCACTGGTTTAATGCATTAAAGGATATCAGTTATCATTCTTTGAGAATGATAACAACAAAAATTTCACTTTTGCAGACAGCAAGAATAAAACATTGAATGCAATGGTCAAATTCAAAACACACATGTAGTTGTGATTGATGTTTAGTTTTTAATGTATTGAGCAGACATTATTTGTAGATATTTAAGTGACACATACATATCTGTCATCTACAGTGAACCGCTTGTTTTTCCATGGCAGTTGGCACCAAAAACCTATTTTTACAGCACTTGAAAACTATGTTGTTTTATGTTTGTATATATATAAACATATGTGTGTGTAAAAAAATAGCCTTAAGTGAAAGGTAAACTTACTTTCCTTCATTGGCACAATCGTATATGACAATCGAATCATCTTCACTTCCAGAAATCAAACTCTCTCCATTTGGAGCAAAATCAATACTGTTGATTTTGTCTGTGTTGTCTCTAAACACTTTGGCAACTCGGAAGCTTTTTACTACTGAATCACATAGTTTCATCTTTACATTTGACCTTAATTTTGTTTTAGGCTTTTTGTACACTGCAAATATTTTAACAAGAAAAACAATGAATGCACTGCAGCTAACAGTTCTATCACCCGCTAATCCAAAATACTTAATTTGGGGAAGTTTTGATAAAGTTCACTATTACATTACCGATAAACACAGTGGTTCTTAACCTTTTTAGTTTGGTTTCAGGTTTCCCACTAAAGTCAATAACCAAGTTCAAATTTCCCTTTTTTATTTTCAAGATAATGTTTTGTGCCACACATTAACAATAATGGTCTTTATTAAAAAAAAAAACTTTAAAGGGAAATATTCATATTTATGATCTTCGATGGATATTAAAGTAAATCTTAACAGAATATAATTTGGGTACCCATTTACTAATAAAATTTTCCCCTGTCTGTACATAATTTACCATCGGTTAAGAACCACTGCATTAAAACATATTTCGTGATGTACAAACCGAAGTACTGAACATACTGAGTGAGCAGTTGCAAAAAAGTCAAAGTGAGACGAATAACAATAACACTAAACAGGAAATCAACTCAACAGTATAAGAAAAGGAAAATCTTGTGCATTTCTAAGAGGAAAAGATTAATTTGACAAAAACGTCGAAGTATATTGCATCTACTTGATAATGCGTTAGCAGCGTTACCCACATTTATGACACGTGCATTATGTGAAGTGAACCTGCATCAATTCAACTTAATTTAACCTCCGATAGTGGCACTTTCACAAAATAAAAACAGACAGAAAAATACATGGCTGAACCCCCCCCCCAAGCTTTTTACTACTGAATCACATAGTTTCATCTTTACATTTGACCTTGATTTTGTTTTAGGCTTTTTGTACACTACAAATATTTTGACATGAAAAACAGTAAATGCAGTTAACAGATCACCGCTAATTCCAAAATACTTAAGTTTATGAAAGTTTTGTAAAGTTCACTATTACATTACACATAATAAACAGTGATTCTTAAATCTTACCTTTTTAGTGTGGTTTTAGGTTTCCCACTAAAGTCAATAACCAAGTTCAAATTTCCCTTTTTTATTTTTAAGATAATGTTTTGTGCCAAACATTAACAATAATGGTCTTTATTAAAAAAACAACTTTAAAGGCAAATATTTATATTTATGATCTTGGATGGATATTAAAGTAAATCTTAAATATAATTTGGGTACCATTTACTAATAAAATTTTCCCCTGTCTGTACATAATTTACCATTGGTTAAGAACCACTGCATTAAAACATATATATTTCGTGATGTACAAACTGAAGTACTGAACTGAACATGCTGAGTGAGCAGTTGCAAAAAAGTCAAAATGAGACGAATAACAATAACACTAAACAGGAAATCAACTCAACAGTATAAGAAAAGGAAAATCTTGTGCATTTCTAAAAGGAAAAGATTAATTTGACAAAAACGTCGAAGTATGAAATATTGCATCTACTTGATTATGCGTTAGCACTAGCAGCGTTACCCAGATTTATTACACGTGCATTATGTGAAGTGAACCTGCATCAATTCAACTTAATTTAGCCTCCGATAGTGGCACTTTCACAAAATAAAAACAGACAGAAAAATGCATGGCTGACATCAAATTTAGCCATTAAACTGCCAGGCGCACGTGAATTTAGTACTATGAAGTATGAAGGTTATGGAAACATCGCACGCGCACCCGCAAACTTCAGTTTTTATTTTTCACAAAGTGCGTTCGTAGTGTGCACCGAAGCGTGAAATGGTTACAAACAAAAATCAAATGCAAAATATTTGAATCACAAAGAGCAGAAGGAATCCCCCCCCCCCGCCATTAAACTGCCAGGCGCACGTGAATTTAGTACTATGAAGTATGAACTATGAAGGTTATGGAAACATCGCACGCGCATCCGCAAACTTCAGTTTTCATTTTTCACAAAGTGCGTTCGTAGTGTGCACCGAAGCGTGAAATGGTTACAAGCAAAAATCAAATGCAAAATATTTAAATCACCAAGAGCAGAAGGAATTCACTGTCGATTAGGATTGATAGTCAGGTGAGCTACATGGTAATAACCGTATGTAAAATACCCATTAGTATATAGTGGCTCTGGTGAAACCAACGTTGCACTTGTTTTCTTGTCAACGTTGCGCTCGCACTCGATCATCACTATTAAAAAAGAGTGGGGCTCGTTCTGTATAGGCCAGCGTTTCTTCCGGTCGGTGGGCCACAGAGCAGTTTGCACATAGATAGACAGGGCGAAAAGAAAGAAGGCAGGGCGAAAAGAATGGCTTTGAATTTGAGTTCTTGTAGTTGCACGCATTAGTGACGTCACATAAAGTGACGTCATGTTTTATGTCCGCCATCTTGCATTTTTGTAAAACTCGNCACTATTAAAAAAGAGTGGGGCTCGTTCTGTATAGGCCAGCGTTTCTTCCGGTCGGTGGGCCACAGAGCAGTTTGCACATAGATAGACAGGGCGAAAAGAAAGAAGGCAGGGCGAAAAGTATGGCTTTGAATTTGAGTTCTTGTAGTTGCACGCATTAGTGACGTCACATAAAGTGACGTCATGTTTTATGTCCGCCATCTTGCATTTTTGTAAAACTCGGCCTATGACGGCGACATAAAGGGAGCGATATCGTTGCCGATGAGCCACCAACAAATAGCCTTTTTGCTTGTGTTAATTAACCCGATTTTTATTGTTTTTGTACAAAAATAGGATTCGTTTTTGTTCAAAAAATAAGAATGCTTTGTTCCAGACCAGCATAGGAATGCTCCCGGTAGTTTGCGACCATTTCAATTTTAAGGGTAGGAAAAAGTGGCGTTGTCGTCTTTGACCTATTGTCAAACTTAAACTTTAGGGGTCGTGGTAAACTTTCACAATCGCTTTTTAAACCAATATTGGTATAAAACGTATATAATATATCGACGTTCGTTTGATAAGTAACAACTCGAAATAATTTCCTCAGAAAACGTGCTACTTTATACAGTGAGAAAAAGAATGTTTCTTTTTTCAGAGGTTTACATTTTTACTGCACCAGCAAACTTTTTCTAACTCTTTCTTAAACCTCCTCTCTGTTTTAAAAACAATATGCCTGCTAATTTAAAGCAAACAGTTTCGCGAAACAGAAATCCTGTCTTTTAAGACAATGACCACTGTTTTTAACCAAAAGTTTTCGCGAACTTTACAAGCACTTTTGCATTCGTTTTATGAATAAAAAAAAACAATTACCAACATATTTTAACTAAAATTAACTGGAAAATAGTCAACATTTTATACAATGACTGTTTCGAAGACAATGTCCGCATTTTAACGGAAAATTTGCCCGAAGACTAGGAACCAGGGTGTCGAACCGCTTGTCATATGGGTTCGGGTTCGGTTCGGGTTTACTTAGTTTTGTTTTTAAGGGTTCGGGTTCGGTTCAGGTTTTCAAAAATATACATTTTCGGGTTCGGGGTTTGTTCCGGTTTGGGCAAATTATTCGGTCCAAACCGGTTTGCGCTTTTTGAACCGGTTCAAATTTTCATTTGTTTCGATTTAATTCTACCCATCATCTACTTGGCCTTATCAAACTCCAAAATAATTTTGACCGTGCACTGTTATTTTTGACACGCCATATAAGTGTTATCT
>QLIY01001251.1:0-23792 GCA_003260075.1 Phallusia mammillata | reverse complement strand
CTAAAATAGGAAAATTATTGTTTTGGGTTCCAATAATATTTATTGAATAAATAAGGCTTTTGTCAGTGCTTTATGTTAATGTGATTGGTGTTAAAAATGTAATCACCACAAATTTAAACCACTGGTTATTCAACTCAACATACCCATTTTGATGCTATTCAGAAAGAAACAAAAACATGCTTACAAAATGAGAAACAAATCCTAATTTTATCAACTTATCTACCAACAAACTTGTAAACACTGACCTGTTTCTGTTCGTTCGATTGGTATGATAAAATGGCCCAAACAGTGAAGCTACCCGAAAAACTTTTCTCGTTAAAATAGTTCTTACATATATCTATTTCATCAATAAGACTCAAAACCCAAGAATTGCTATAATTTTCAAAATAAAACCCAAGAACCCAAGACGTCAAGTAAAAACCCAAGATCTTGGGGCAAAACCCAAGCTTTGGCAGCCCTGCTCAAAACTGCAAACAGTTTTGGTTAGTACCTGAATTGTTTATGACGTTAAACACACAATTGTTTGCCAGTGTATGTTGGGCCATTGTTGTGTGCAAATGTGTTGTAATAAATGGTAAAACTTGACGAAACATTTTTTAAACGTTGCTAAGCCAATGATAAACGTTACAGCAACGTGTTAAAATCGCCAACTAAACATTATTTCAAACATTTCTTTTTCTGATTTGCCCCCCCCCCGTTACACGCTTCAATTGTCGATTATTTTTAAACAATGTCGATTATTTTTCAATAAAAAATGAGAAAACTACAAACATGTCAAGAATATGTTCTATAATTTTTGACGATGAAAATATGGTAGGCTTTAAGTTGAGGGTGTGTTCAATTATTGAAAAATACTGTCTGGAAAACCACTAATTTAATTGTAGCACCCCCCCCCCGAAAGTTTGTTTGGCTTTGAATTTGAGTTCTTGTAGTTGCACGCATTACAAAATATAAAACGGACTGCATATTTTTTCTAGTTCAGTTCCGGTTCGGGTCCAACGCCAAACAAAAAATAAGGTTCAGCTCCGGTTCTGGTTTTTAGAAAATCATAATTAGCGGTTCGGGTTCGGTTCGGTTTTAATGAAATTAACCGCTCAAACCGGTTCGCGGGTTCGGGTTCAGTTCCGGTTCGACTCCCTGCTAGGAACATTAGTGTTACACGCTTCAATTGTCGATTATTTTTAAACAATGTCGATTATTTTCAGTAAAAAATGAGAAAACTACAAACATGTCAAGAATATGTTCTCTCATTTTTGACGATGAAAATATGGTAGGCTTTAAGTTGAGAGTGTGTTGCATTATTAAAAAATACGGTCTGGAAAACCACTAATTTAATTGTAGCGTTTGAAAATTGATTTCTGTTTTCAAAATTGCACTGCAACTGTTGCCGTATGTTCATCCCGCTGTGTGTTGTCTCAATTGGTTGCATCCTCGCCCATGATGATGTTTAAAGATACCGAGATAGTAACTTTCCATTATAGCTTGGTCACGCGCACATAGCATTGTTTGATGTTCAGGGGGCTGGAACAAAAAACAAACCCTTGATGCTTATTGCAAAGTTTATTGAAAAAGCGTGCTTTTAGTAAACTCTTCCAGTAATAAAAATAATACATGCTTTAAGTCCCTAAAACTGCAGTCATTGTCATAACGTTTAAAGCAGGGGTTCCCGCAAGCTTTTTTGCTGCTCGCGTACCCCTTTGTCGGATCGGAGCATTCTTCGTACCCCTAAAAAATGCTGATGGAATTTTTTCAGGTATATATTGCTAAATTAAATTCCTTTTATAGCTCAATTAAACGTTAAACTAGTATTTTACACAGAAATTACTGGCGTGAAGTTAAAAAGCATTGTTATAAGACAATGAGGCTTCTTACTAAATAAAAGCTGCTCTGTGGTCCAAGGATCTTCGTTCCCCTTGATGTTCAATCTGGCACCCCCAGTTGGGAACCCCTGTTCTAAAGTATTTATTTACACAATCATCAGTCTCAAACAAACATACACGCGAAAATGTGGGCTACACACAAAAAGCACTTTATTTTTACAAATTAGGTCGTGTAGCGGCCTCTCTCACTACCGTTATATCGTGTGCCTTCATACTACAGCGAACCGGACAGATTCCCAACCTCATGGCAACGCAAAGTTTTTGACATTATACACGGTCTTTCGCACCCATCCAGCAGTCGCACTGTTTCAAATTATCACAAAATTCATATAATGGCTACAACAAGGCTATATGACTATTATGATAATCAGCAAAAGCCGTAATGTACATTTATTTTTGGCATTCAGTTCGGTTTTAAAGACGACATGGTGTCGTTGATGCCTCCCCAAGCTTGCTATGGTCGAATAATTTCCTGGTTTCAAATTGCAACTGTGTCCGGCATAATTTGCGTCTTCAAAGACAGTCCACTATATATGAGATACAAATAAAATGCTGTAAATCAACTGGTAATCACAACCTCAGAAACACAATTTTCTTACTTTCCCGAGTGCACTGCAATCAAAGATACGATGTCGTTGAAACCAAGCTTGCCAAGAAAGTCGCATTCAGAATCTAATTCCACTCTCTTTCCTTGGAAGTAAGCATGCTCGTAAAGTGTAATCTGAAAGACGAGGTGAACGAAATGTTATAAATACTTGCTTTGGACAGCAATAGATTAGTTCACCCCTTACACCTTTAACTACGATTACAATATTCAAATGTGTAAATCTCCGCTACTTTTCATTACATTTTCCTATTTTTGACTGATACGAATCCTTTTGCAATTGCTGTGAATCATATTTTTTTATTTTGGTCCCACGCAGCAGTCGCTAAAAAGTTACAATGTTTGTAAGAAGTGGATATTTTGAGATCCAAATTAGGAAAAAGTATGTTTAACTTAAGCAAACCATTTGTAATATCGTGTTTATGAGACTGTTACACATACACATATTTGAATATTGTAATCGTAGTTTAAGGTGTAAGGAGTGAACTAATCTATTGCTGTCCAAAGCAAGTATCCCCCCCCCCTACACATACACATATTTGAATATTGTAATCGTAGTTTAAGGTGTAAGGGGTGAACTAATCTATTGCTGTCCAAAGCAAGTACTTATAACATAGTGTTCACGTTTTTCTTGTCTTTCAGATTACAATTTACGAGCATGCTTACTTCCAAAGGAAAGAAAGTGGAATTAAATTCTTAAAGCGACTTTCTTGGCAAGCTTGGCTTCAACGAAATCGTATCTGCGATTGTAGTGCACTCGGGAAAGTTAGAAAATTGCATTTCTGAGGTTGTAATTACAAGTTGATTTACAGCATTTTATTTATATTTCATATAGTTGGACTGTCTTTGAAGACGAAATGTTTTGTCTTATAACTTTCGGTTGCCCATCATAACGATGTCCGACCTTCTAGGTTGTACAATTTATTATTTGCGAAGCACAATAGTATAATCGCTCATACGTCAAGCTTGTCATGGCTATAATAACTGGTGCATGATACACTGTTTAGGTTTGTCCCTGCTGAGTAAATATGTTTACACAACTGTGACAAAAGCAAAATGTTCTTCTGGACAGACTTTAATGTCGATCTTCAACGATTTTTGAAACGTTAATTAATAAGCGTGACACCATTCGTAATATAACTTAATGTTTTCTTTCCTGCATGTTCCCCCCCCCCCTTAGGTTTGTCCCTGCTGAGTAAATATGTTTACACAACTGTGACAAAAACAAAATGTTCTTCTGGACCGACTTTAATGTCGATCTTCAACGATTTTTGAAACGTTAATTGATAAGCGTGACACCATTCGTAATATAACTTAATGTTTTATTTCCTGCATGTATAACAAATTCATGTTAATGATTTTATTTTAAACCCAAGATCGAAAACGAGAAACAGCAAAACCGATAAAGTACTCTCATATGAATTACGTAGCAAGTTTTACAAACGTTTGTGGAGCACAGAAAAGTAACGAAACCAATTTACCTGAAAATTTACAATTAATTATTAAGCAGTTTAAACATTACTAATGTATAATTATGGTGCCACTGGGCAAGACCAAGGAATGTCATAACCAGCTTGATCGAACATTTCAACACGGTCAATCGTCATGGTGATGACATCATCAATAGGACAAATACATCTGCTGTATATTGCGTTGATTTCATAGGAAGTCAAAACTCGTGGCCACATCATATAGCTGCTAATGGTTCCACTTAAAAAAAAACACTTCACATAAAGCGATACCAATGTTTTACTTTTATTTTATTTGACTAAACAAAAATAATTTTCAAACGTCTTACAACGAAATTGTTAGAATGATTTGGCATCTAAAGCAATGAAAAAGTATATAGATTTTACTGTTTTCTCAAATTTAGGTATGCAACTTTTCTACCATTCGAAAACTAACATTCAAATTTTGTCGTCAAGTGGCCCGCAAAACCACATAAAATCGCCCTGGGGCAAAAATGTCTATAGACACCTAAGTCTAGCTATTTATTACCTGAATGACTGAGAAGCATCCAGTCCGCCAGCATTCATCTTTTTTTTTTTTTCACGGGGTTCGTTTTTATGTCTGTATATGGGTCAGGCGCGCCAGACCGTTCGGCCAAGTTCCTGCCCTGACCCAAAATTAAACTGCCGCCTCCAGTGGTTGGCAGAATATAACCAGATACGCTGCCAGTTTTAATTCCATCCACGTACGCCGATGCGATTGTATTATCGAACGTAACGCATAAGTGAGCCTGCAAAATGTTATTGCATATCCAACCGAGGTTATAGAATGGATAGTTTCATGATGATATGTGTTATAAAGTTTAATGTCTGGTCATTGATAGTTCCCCATTCTTTGACCGTTTTCACCGTTAAACCCGCAAAAAGAACCAGTTTTTGCTCTGGCTCACTAAATGCTAATTCATCATCATGCGATTACTAAAAGCCAATTCATCGTCATGCGATTATGGTCTAATAGTATTATATAAACACTCACCTGGGTATTAGCTGACAATGTCACAGGTATGTGGTACGTTCCAGTACGAACATGAAGTTTCAAATTGGTTGCTTTAAGGCTAGGTACGTAACGACGATACCAGACGAAGTCATGGTTTTGTCGTTTTCGTGGAAATCTGTACGTCACTGCAGGGCAAGCTGAAATGTTTGAAACATGTATTTTACCTCAAACACAAGCGTTCCCACGTTTGTGCTATTCGAATTTTTTAGTGAAATCTTAAATGCTCGGGACAAATCTTTTTTTACCCTGTGCTCATTGAGTCTTACAAAGTCAACTAACCTCTGTTTTTTGTTTTCATCAGGCACTCAACCTTGGCTTTCAGGTCATCAACTTCGAATTCCACTTTTGGTGACGCGGTGCTATAAAAATAAGCAAGTCCAAAAGGTGTCATAAACATATCTGTTTTCATTACGAA
The DNA here is from genome assembly GCA_003260075.1 of Phallusia mammillata. Classification (NCBI taxonomy): domain Eukaryota; kingdom Metazoa; phylum Chordata; class Ascidiacea; order Phlebobranchia; family Ascidiidae; genus Phallusia; species Phallusia mammillata. Next base: position 18,388 of record QLIY01001251.1, on the reverse strand, counting down.
GATTTGTAACAACGTTGGGTATAATCAAATGTATTCTTACTTCCAGGAGGTCCTGCGGGTCCAGGAGGGCCTTGTTCTCCTTGCTGGCCTCGTAAACCTGTAAGTTAAAAAATAGATTCTTTTCAAATTCAAACCTATATGTTAATTGGCAATCACTTACCTTCAAGGTATGGTTCTTGACCCGGCAAAGTCGCTACCGGAGCACACAACTGTAGTTTGTTGCATTGATCCTGTGAACGAACAATATCGACAACAGAACAGCAAAAACAATGAGAAGAAATTTCATCATGGGTTGAACAGCAAGTCAATCTAAATGCACGATCGATGATAACGTAAAGCTTACCACATCTTTAAAAAGCAACAGTTGTTACCTTGTAGGTTGACGTTTGTAGAAAGTATGTATCCCGGTTTCATTTTTCATGCTTTTATTGCTTTCGCCAAAACTTTTTTCTCTCTTGGACCACGTGGACTCACGTTAGTGGAATAAGCCTCTTAGCTTTACTCTTTAAAGCAACTTTGTTATGCGACTGCAGCTGAAAACGTGGAATTACAGCGATAATCCTGACAATATTTGTAGCTTGTCAAATATGGGAAATGATGTCGTAATAACGTAGAAAACAACAACCACGTTTATGTCAGCAGATTGGCCTTGAGTGTTTTCAGGTTTAAATCATCAGAATCGACGTGTACATCGGTCATGCAAAGCCAAAAACAATAATTTGTTTTAGAATCTTTTGTAAACGGTGTAACTCGATTCTCAGGGCGTTAAAATCGACTGTAATTTTGTTTACATATTACGCTGAATAAATGCAAACCTACAAATGTGGTGTACCATATTACAGACAAGTGATATTGTTTGAGTTCACTCAACGGAATTTAAGCTAGAATATCGGACATGTTGCTCACACTACGCCAAATAAAAATAACAAAAAAATGATAATTCGCATGAAAAGTGGTAAAGAAACAAAATTTAAACTTGCCTGGTCAGAAACTAAAAACTGTGAACACACAAAATATATGGTCCTATGAAAACAAAGGAAACTTAAACAGTTGTAGAGTTAAATGCTTTTTTAAACAATTAAGTTGTTTGTGTCTTGCCTTCGGTGATGTATGTTTATGAAACCAACTATGCGGGGTTTAAATGATTACTTGAACTACCGCTGAACCTTTAGCATTTGCCCCCTAGTTTTCGTTTACGGGCCAAATAACTATGTCCTGGACCACAATTGGCTGGCCTGCGGGCCTGCAATTGGAGCACACTGGCCTACTTCATACAAACACAATCACATATTTTTGTTCAAAATGCAAATTAATCATAATTGCATTTTTGTTTTGTAAATAAGACGTAGCGCCTTAAAATACGATGTAGGCAGCGCGTTTAGCCAATATGGTTTCTTTTACCATGCAAAATAGCCTAAACCCAACTCAAAGGAACTTAATTTTGATTTCACGTTGTGTTTAGCAGTTTACGTAACATATCGTTGTTTGTTTGTTTTATCAAGGAAAAGAGGATAGCTGGGAAAACCTGCCTATGGTACTGGAGTAGTCAACAGCATGGTAGATGTTATAATGTCAAATTCAGAAATTTCCTGCCACCAATTATACTTTGATAATTTCTTTACTAGCTATAATCTACTGTCTGCACCAAGAAAAAAAGGTGTCAGAGCAAGTGGGACAGTAAGAGAAAATATATAGAACTGCGAATGCCACCAAAACAATGTTCAGCCACAAAAATTTCAAGAAAGAGAGAAAGGGAATTTCCTATTATTGCTCTTATGGAAAAATTTATGTTGCAAAGTGGCATGACAATGTAATTGTAACAATGGCAAGCAACTGGGAAAATCATGAGCCACTTCACAAGGCAAGACGTCGAGTAAAAGGAGGAGTAAAACATGTTCCACAACCACATCTCATACACTCATACAATAAAGGGATGGGAGGTGTCGATCTTATGGATAGACTTGCAGAATCTTACCGTCCATCTATACGGGGTAAAAAGTGGTATTGGGCTCTGTTTATAAATGTAATCAATATATCTGTGATAGCAGCATGGAGACTACACTGAACAATCAATCAAGAAAAATTGTCCCATTTGCAATGTCGGAGACAAATCACACTTTGTTTGTTAAAAGCATGTCAACAGCGCATGCGAGGACCACAGTTGGCTGGAATAATGTCAGAAGATGTGAGATTTTATGACATTGGTCATTTTTTAGGATCCAAAATGCAAGGGAGATTCCCCCCCCCCAGCATGGTAGATGTTATAATGTCAAATTCAGAAATTTCCTGCCACCAACTATACTTTGATAATTTCTTTACCAGCTATAATTTACTGTCTGCACCAAGAGAAAAAGGTGTCAGAGCAAGTGGGACAGTAAGAGAAAATAGAACTGCGAATGCCACCAAAACAATGTTCAGCCACAAAAATTTCAAGAAAGAGGAAAAGGGAATTTCCTACTATTGCTCTTATGAAAAAATTTATGTTGCAAAGTGGCATGAAAATGTAATTGTAACAATGGCAAGCAACGGGGAAAATCATGACCCACTTCACAAGGCAAGGCGTCGAGTAAAAGGAGGAGTAAAACATGTTCCACAACCACATCTCATACACATACAATAAAGTAATGGAATGTGTCGATCTTATGTATAGACTTGCACAATCTTACCATCCATCTATACGGGGTAAAAAGTGTTATTGGACTGTTTATAAATGTAATCAATATATCAGTGATAGCAGCATGGAGACTACACTGAACAAGCAATCAAGAAAAATTGTCCCATTTGCAATTTCGGAGACAAATCACACTTTGTTTGTTAAAAGCATGTCAACAGCGCATGCGAGGGCCACAGTTGGCTGGAATAATGCCAGAAGATGTGAGATTTTATGACATTGATCATTTTTTTAGGATCCAAAATGCAAGGGAGATGCAAAGTATGCAAGAAAGACACGAAAAACATGTGCAAGAAATGTAATGTACGGCTCCATGCAGAAAGGGGAAACCCGTGTTTTGAAATTTATCATCATCAATAAGAACATGTGACATAAAATCTTGTTTTCATTATGTTTTTGTTTGTGTTACAAGGTTATCTGTGTACTTTAGTTTATTTTTATCGCCTGTGTTTATTACTATTGAAACAATGTTTATGAAAAAAAACTGTTTATGCTGTTGTTTAGTTCTTATTTGTTTCAGGCTCTCTTTTAGGTTTCTTGTTTGACACCTATTTGGGCTCTTTTTAGTTCCTATGTGGGCCCCTTTTTGAGCTCCTTTTAGGCTTTTGGGGTTTCTTTTAAAAACCTATTTGGGCTCTCTTTGGGGTTTCTTTTGAGAACCTATTTGGGCTCTTTTTGGGGGATCCTTTTTGGGGTCTTTTTTGGGGTTCCATTTTTGCTCTGTCTAGGGGTCTTATTTGGGCTCGTTTTTGGGCGCTCAATTCGGTCCAATTTCTTTAGATTGTTTGCATTTCAGATCAAATAATAATAGGAACTTAAGAATAGTTTTTTGTTATTTTTGTCACATATTAATACAATACTACCGATTTCAGTTACTTTTTGTATACCTCTGATGTCAAAAACTGCAACATGCCACTCAAGACTGGAGGTGCACCGAGTCGTCTAATTTTAGCTTAGCCGAAACCGAATATTCGGCTCTTCTGTACCCCCCCCCCTTTCATTTCCATCAGCGATCATTGTCTCGCGGCGTTTGAATGTTGTTAGATAAAGGTATGGCACTGATCGCTGCAGGATGGGCCTGTCGTTAACCGCTATAAGACGCAAAACTGCGTGATACAACAATTACATAACTAACGTTTTCAAATGATCCACAAACATATCTTAATTGAACAGTGCAAAAAGACTGCCTGATAGCATGTCCAGTAATGCGCGAGGCCGAGATATTCGCTTTTCAGTGGGTAGGTTTGCGCTTTTCGCGCCCAATTGGGCTTTTTTCGACATGGAGTTGCGCGTTGTTTTCACGAGGCGGAAAATGGATGAGTCCAACTATTTAAACTTTTAACAAAGTTTCAACATTTTTTTTCTTAATAGCCATTTGTTTGTTGAATTATGATTTTTAATCCGAACATAGCGTTCCCTGGCGCCGTTGTTTCCACATACCAACAATACGATTGCTTGGGCTTTTTATGTCCAAAACCTGTTCTGAAACAGTTTTATTAACGCTTTCAGTTTGAGCCACGTTACACAGGTGCAACATATCGTGCTGCATTGTCGCTGTGCGTTTCGAAACACGAATAAGTTGACCTACATTAACGTGTACAGCGCAATATAACTAACATTGTAACATCTTCATTCCAACCAGTGAGAAAATGGTCAAGTGACGACTGCGTTCTGCCTGAAGCAGAGGTATTTTTTCCATGCGCCACTATCGTCAATCACTCCCTTTGCGTCAGCTGTGCACTGAGCGAGAACAAATTTGACAAAAGACAGCATGTAAATAAAATAAGTATGCCCCCCCCCCAAACATGTGCAAGAAATGTAATGTACGGCTCCATGCAGAAAGGGGAAAGCCGTGTTTTGAAATTTATCATCATCAATAAGAACATGTGACATAAAAAATGTAAAAAACTGCAACATGCCACTCAAGACTGGCGGTGCACCGAGTCGGCTAATTTTAGTTTAGCCCAGCGGTTCTCAACCAGTGCTGTTTTATGATCTATTTGCAATAACTTATTTTGAACTTATTATCTGTTTGCAATATGTCCCGCGGTTTTTTTGTTGTTCTAAACCTACTGTATAGTTGTTTCTTTCTTTCATAAAAATTTACTGGGTCACAGAAATTTTGTGCAATGAAAGTGGGCCACAAAAGAAAAAAGGTTGAGAACCACTGGTTTAGCCGAAACCAAATATTCGACTCTTTTGTAAAAACTAACCAATCATTTATGACGTCACGCGAACTCGTATGCTACGTTTGATATGAAAACAAACGTTTCTACCAGGCAAACAGTTCAGAATACTTGTGTTTCGTCATAATTTTAGTTCTGTGGGGTTTATTGCCTGAGGCAGGGTTGCCAGCCTGCTAATGGTTTACCGATTTGTTGTCTGGAGTGCGAGAAACGATAATGCGTTACAATATATAAAACTTGTCGCCATGTTAGCTATTGCGTAGTTTAAGAGATTCTGTGGTACTTTTAGGCTGAAAAGACACTATTGCGCCTTAAATTTGTGTCAGTAAAAGATTCGTTATCGGCCAAATCGCAACAAAATATTCGACCGAAACCGAATGTTTGTAAAATGGCCGATTCACCTGAACAAATTGTGCAAACCGAAAATTCGGTACATCTTTGCAAAAGGACCTTCCACAGGCATAGGAATTGCTTGCTTAAGAATGTGGTGCTTTATAGCCCCCCCCCCAAAAACAATATGTGTCCCCTTCAGGGAAGGGGACCCATAATAACCAATCATTTAGGACGTCGCGCGAACTCGTATGCATGCTACGTTTGATACGAAAATAAACGTTTCTACCGGGCAAACAGTTCAGAATACTTGTGTTTCGTAATAATTTTAGTTCTGTGGGGTTTATTGCCTCAGGCAGGGTTGCCATCCTGTCAGTGGTTTACCGATTTGTTGTCTGGAGTGCGAGAAACAATAATGCGTTACAATATATAAAACTTAATTGTCGCCATGTTAGGTATTGCGTAGTTTAAGAGATTCTGTGGTACTTTTAGGCTGAAAAGACACTATTTCGCTTTAAATTCGTGTCAGTAAAAGATTCGTTATCGGCCAAATCGCAACAAAATATTCGGCCGAAACCGAATGTTTGTAAAATGGCCGATTCACCTGAACAAATTTGCAAACCGAAAATTCTGTACATCTTTGCAAAAGACTCCCACAGGCATAGGAATTTCTTGCTTAAGAATGTGGTGCTTTACAACAGGAAGCTCATATTGCCTGATGGGACATAAACACGAGCACATTGACCTCACATGTTGTTTATTCGAAGGTTAGTTTCAAATACAACACATGCTGAAACAAATCCTTTAATAATGGAACTTTCCGTTTATTTATGCGATCATTCACACACTAAAATATGACAAATCAATAATTCATTTAAACTCAAAATATGTAGGTCTAGTTTTTGAATGTTGAACTTTTTTCACCCACAATGATACAAATAAGAATAACGCCCATTATCATCATAGTCGCAAAAAGACACGAAGTGAATAGCTTCCAAACATTTTCCATTGGTTCGCTTACTTCTGTTAACAACATTTGTTTCAAAATTCGATAGACGTACCTTTATTGATAGACAAAGGGTGCACTTACCAACACAAGTCTTTTCATCCCCATCAAGAAAATATCCTCCAGGACAAACGCATATTGGGTTCTCGTTTTCATTAATCATGCACAGATGAGAACAGCCTTGTTTAATCTGAAAATTTAAACTTTAATAATTTCTACCCACATTTCAAAATTCTGCTAATTAAAAATGAAAATGGACATTACTCGGTCACAATGTAGATTGACTGTTTCCGCTTCGTCTCCAACAACTCTGAAAGGTCCAAGCACAATATTCTTCACACTATTTTCAGCTTCAACTTGGACCGATCGTTTGACAGGAACTTCATCTCCACAATCCTAAAAGGATAAAAGGTATAAAATATGTCGTGTAGCGTAGGATGATAAAAGTGAATCCTACAATTTGGCAATGACTATTTTCATTTTTCTGACAGATGTTCATGTTACATGACATCCACAACTCCTGCTCTTCATCCTGTCCATGAGACCAACTGAAACCAAGAAAGGAGACAGCAAAAATACGTGGATCGGTCCGATTGTAGATGATATTTCCGTTTGCAGTAAGGGGGTCTTCTACTGCACATCTGTAATTTTAAGTGCATCAAATAAATACCTTGCAACTTATAGGCATTTGGATTAAACTCAGCACAAAACTTACCCGTTTTCAACAATAGGAAAAGTAAAGACAGGATCATTTTGCGATGGTTTTATCTCACAGTGAGTTCCCTAAAAACATGCTTGTTTGGACAATGGCGATATTTCATGGATAAAACAAAACACATAAATCAAATGCATTTCGTACCTGCAAAACCAAATCGGTATCGACATCAACTTTAATTTTCACACCAATGTAAACAAGAGACCCAATTGTTATTTTCCGTTCATTTTCGATTGTCATAAAAGTATCTGATGTGTAACGAGCCATTTCCATGACAAATGATGTTGAAGATTTGCCCAAATGGACAACAACGTGGCTACGTAAAATAATATTTTTAAACTAAGATTGCGTTATTCTCATTTGTTTCATTGTTCTTACCTGATCATAACAGTCAGAGGCTGCGAAAGTGACACGACATTGGTGCGATTGAACGAACACTGGAAGTTGATAATTGGTTGTTGGTCGCTGCGTGTAATTAGATGCTCACCAGATGATTCAAGAAGCAACAATTTGTAGGTCACAACAATCTCCGTGTCAATCTCCTGCAATTCAATTTTTGATTAAGAATAAAACGCAATTGCTCACCATATCGCAAGTTGATATAGGCTTGATACTTACATTGATACTTGCTGAGCATTGCCCATATTTACCAGTGAATTCCATGTCATATGTGTCAGAATCATTATTTTTAAGAGCAAAACAATTGACTAGAGGCTGCAGACCGTCACCGACAAGCTGTAGTTGTTGACCCGCTTCAGGCAACAAGTTTCGCACGTATGGTCCCGATAAGCTAAAACATATTGTAGCAGTTATCCAGGTTGGCATCCAGAAAAAAACAAAAAACAAATAAACCTGTAAGTCGTTCAAAACTGTAATTAGTAATTTAAGACTAAAAGTGGTTTTGCGCTTACCTTGCAATAACACCAGAAGATGAGCAATTGACTTTGAAACCTAAAAAATGCAAAATTTGTGTCAACCAAAGTACTACATATAACTGCACTTGTTTGTTGTTCTTCAGTCTGGGTGAAACCCAAGGTACACCATAAGAGTGAGGAGCTTGAGTATCAGGGAGATAATACATGTTCACTTCAAAAGTTGTATAAGTGTGGATGGTGTGCGTCTATTTTTAAAAGTTATATACACGCCACTTCAAAGCAGTTTCGTTATCTAAGGATACCAATCCACAACTTCGGTTTTCTAATCTAACATTTTATTTATGTCTGTCATAGACCCTTAAATAATTATTACATCAATCACAACATTTTATGGGATCGCAGTGCCGTTATAATGGGTGTAGGTGTAAATAGATGAGAAAAAACTGCATTGCGTCATTAGACTAAAAACTTTTTTAACTCTAAATTAAAATAAAGAGTCATAATGTGTACCTTGGTTGTTGCTGTTTTCCTTTTCATTGATAGTGACCCGAAAACCCGGGTCTTTGTTTATAGCATCGGAAGTCATGAACATCCGAAAACTTGAACCCCCCCCCCCTTTCATTGATAGTGACCCGAAAACCCGGGTCTTTGTTTATAGCATCGGGAGTCATGAACATCCGAAAACTTGAACCATGTGTTCCCCCCCCCCGGAATGAAAATGTTATTCCCGTTCTGATTTAACTAAAGCGGAATGGCAATGACAACAAATATTTTTACAAACGGCGCCCCATATGTGTTTCAAAGACGAAATCGCCGAGACCTCCTGTAGTTTTTAGGAATGGTGAGGATGAATCATCGGAATTCACCTTAAATTATTATAAGAGTTAAAATCCTAAAAACTATTGTACAGCACTGGGGTTCCGTGTAAAACCAGAAACGCAACTAAATACAAAAAAACAATATGAACATTATTAGCTAAGTCAATGTTATTGGAAACTTACGTAGACAAAATCATAGCCGTGTTCGAGGGTAAAATTATAAAAATCAAACTCGAAGTTAATCGGCTCATCGGCTGTAAACTCCCAGATACAAACAAAATTATTGGGGTAGGCTACAGGATAGTTTAGTGACGAGATGTTGACCGGAAGACTGGTGATGGTTGTTACTCCACATAGACTGGAAATCACTAAATCGTAAAACAGCGATTGTTGAATAATGGATAAGTTTATGCATCAAAATATTAAATCTCGTACTTTCCCATCTTAATGAGAGCACACACTTAAATTTGCTATGTTTTTATCCTTTGGTAATGTGATAAACACTTTTAGATTTAAGTAATTATTTTGTTTTAATTAGGCAGAGCGAGATCAAAGTTTTTGTGGAAAGATCACAAGCATCCAGGTCGTTACCACAGCAAAATAAGGGTATTGGTCTGTTCATATTTTTGTCTGAACTTATGGATGATGTTTTTGAGGAATGGATAACAAAGAGCAGGAAGTAAGTTATGAAAATATAACACACATTTGCAAAACCTGTTTTTCCTAGTCTGTTTTCCTATGCTGTGTATTTAAACGCTTTTTTTCCTTAGTCTGTTTTCCTATGCTGTGTATTTAAACGCTTTTTTTCCTTAGTCTGTTTTCCTATGCTGTGTATTTAAACGCGTTGTTTGGTTTAAATTCATAAGTTGACTAAAGAGCTCTAGCTAAAAACCGACCCCGACCTCACTAAGTTTGATTACAAATTTAACACTTTACCGCCATCTACGTAGAGTGTAGTGTCCTCAGTGGTTTCGTTTGTCTTGCAGTCGAAAAAAATACTTGTAGAATTGTAAGCAACTACAGGTTCAGTTGAAAACACGTTGCCCAGTAGCTTTCCAAGATATTGTCCGTGTTTGTTATCTCCTGTGTATACCTGTTGAAAAAATATGAACAAATTTATAAAGTAATACAAAGCAGTTACCTACTAAAATTCTACGACGAACTAAATTTCAACAACGCTGTTTACACAAATGCACATTTTCTGGTCTCTATTTACTTACGTATATCTCACTTAATTGGATTTTAGCGTGTGAAAATTATGCAACTATTTGTTATCCGTTTGATATGTTTGGAATCGCCAGAAATTAAAAAAAAAATTAAGTGAAAGAGTAAAATTTTTCCTGCTTTCGGACCTTCTATTTAACAACCGCTCTTCCCAACTTTATTACGATATACAAACAAATAGCAAAACACAGGCTTGTAGCGACCTATATGTGGTTCTTACAAAGTGTGACGTTTGCCTTTTTCTTTTTGTGCGCGCGTTTCTGCTTTTTTTCTTTTGTACACTGCTTGATCGCAACAGCATGCTGCGTTTCTCCGTCGGTGAACATGCTTATAAAAAGAATTCCAGAAAACAGTTTCTGCATTAGGGGTCGCTTAAACGAGCATCTGTTATTTCAATCGGAAATGATAGAATGCGCGTCAAACACAAGGGCCTGCACAACCCGTGTGCAAAGGAAAAAGGCAAATGTATCGCTTTGTAAGAAACATGGGCGACAATGGTCTCTACAGTAATCTTTCACTTTATTTTAAGCAACACCCAGTAACCAATTTAAAAAAAAGAAACTGTGTACATTCAATGTACTACATTGTGTTGCAATTGTTTGATATTTCGTTTGCAAAAAGACCAGGAAAGCGCCGTTATAACCCAAATCATGTCGCTGTGGTATGCATAATAGCAAAGCGATCGCATAAACAGTCTTTTGACAAAATTCGACCGTATTCGGTTTCGGTAGAGCCATGCTGTGACGTCATAAGGACTGTAAAGAAATTTTAGGGAAATTGTTATTCTATAAAAATGTCTGCCACTTATTCTAAAATTATCACAAACAAGTTTATTACTGAAAAACAATCCTATAAATGAATTCAGGATTTTTTACTTGAATTAATAAAAAGTGGTATTTGGCTAGACTTCCATAAAAATGTATTGTCAATTGACACAAAAATATTTTCTTCCCTGGTTTCATATTACATGGTGGGTATTTCACACATCAAAAATCTAACTGTTACACTTCAAAATTAGACTATGAGCATTTCATTTGCAACCACACCTCAGAACAGTCAAGTTAACATTGTTTCCCAAAAGTTGAAAATCTTGTCAGCAAAATAACACCTAACAACTAGTCACAGCAGTCTGAAACTTGCCGAAATGTGAGTCGGTGGATTACACTTTCATTTGCCATGCTGGTAACCGGCTAACCGAACAATGTTGAATATTTTCAAATATAAAAGTGGTGAAAATTTGCGATTTTTTTGCAATAGGCTTCGGGTCCTAGAGCCATTTTGCCAAAATCAGAAAAAAAACGATCTAAAAGTTACCCTTTAATCAACGTTCGTACGATATGCTTTTGGTACGGTGGTACGCTCTGGTTAAGGGCGTACCTGTACTTCGCCGTACTAATAGATGAATTTTGCTGCGTACCATACCACACTAGCGTACCTTTCCACAAGGTACAGTCACCCTTGAAGCTATTTTTTTAAGTCAACCACATTTAACTTAAACTGGGTTGCAATTTGGGTTGTATAAAGTTTCTTTACTGGTGACATAAAAACATTTTTTCGTTTTATCTCAACAGCAGAAAGGGGAAAAGGTTTACCTTGCAGTAGTCGTTTGCGGCAAGACCGTCATCTGGAAATAGAGCGAAAACGCCAGTTATGCCAGCTCTGTTGTAGTTGAAACTCCACTGCCATGTATCGCAACTTCCAGGAATAACAACATCAGCATGTCCAGATCCTTCCGTAGGGTCACTTACACATGCCAAGTAACCTTCAAAGAAAACAAGATCCCATGTAATTTAACATGAATAGCTTCAAGCAATCAGATGTTGTAATTTGTGCTTGATAGTTTGATTCCCAAAATGTTGTTTGTTTTTTGCAGAAAATCGTCTCAAAATAAACCTAAAAAACTTTTCTCAATATCACCTTAAATCAGAAAATGTTAAATTGGGTTTTTTTTAAAAGTTTTTAAAAAAAATATGTTTATGATAACAAGCAGTATAAGACTCCAAGGTTTTAAATTACACAAACACATCGTTACTTACCTCTGTCTGACAATATACAAGCTATCACAGATAAAAACAACAACCACTTATTTTGCCACATGTTGCTAAGGTCCAATTATTTTAGTTACAGATTTTTCGGCAAGGATGCTACTAGAGCAAATGGTTAGATCAAATATGCGTTATACTGTACCCGATTTTAAACAGATAATGTGTGAACGATCGCAGGTGCAGTTCAAATGGCAAAAACAGGATGCCGTACCACCCCCGATCAGTATTGTTCAACCTTAATTGCCTGACAGTTTGTCATTGTATTCTTTACGCATGCACTGTGACGTATCTGCACTGTGACGTATCAAAAGCAAAAATATCATTAAATTTGCTTTAGTGTTGTTTTAGTAGGCCAATATTATTATTCTTAATAAAATATGATTCGATTAAATAAGTTGTTCTGCAAGAAGTGGTACGCGTGGCAGTACAAAGCGTCGAAGTGGTACGAGATCGAAAAAAGGTTGGGAACCCCTGCTGTATAGTATAAATGGTTTTATGATACCTTGCTGTGTATGTAATACAACAAACATATATTGCAGAAGCAAGGTCTATAACTTATGCGATTTTACAAAAGTTTCATTTTGAACTATGCCAACCTTCCATTTTTTAACTTTTATTAAAAGCTTTTCATATACGTGCTGTAACTTTGGACCGTCGAAGTATATTTTGAAACCTATTTTAATCTAAATGTAACTCCTGTACGCCAAACTCAATACTACATGGCCCAAAGCACAGGGTATAGAACTGTAAGCACAGGGTATGGTACTGTGACGATACCGCTGTATGGTACAGTAAGCATTAAGGTGGATATCTCTGTACATCTGCTTTTAATTAAACTGTTACATTTAAAATCCCAAGTACCTTTTTGTACTGTATAAAGTTATAAACATCGAATTAGAAGTCAAATAACGGGTTCGACAAAACAAACTTGCCTGCACATTCTATTTTGAGTCTATTGTCTTTTAAATGTCTTTCATATTTTTTAAGTTACAAAAGTAAAATCAATTTATGGAAGCAAGCAAATTGTCTATTTCGGCTGTAAACTATGAAAAAAAAAACATGAACAAAGATATGTTTCAACCGATTTTATTCACTACACATTCTTTGTGAATTTATTATACGCTACAGAAGGAGCATTGCTGCCAAAGAAGAAACATGTTATTTTTAACAATACAGTAAACATACACTCGTTACGTAACAACCACTTCATGTTCAGCCCTATTGTTTCTTTCTCATCATGAAAGCCACAACAATAATGACAATCATCATCAGCACCAAGAGAAAAAGTGACAGGTTGATTGGCAGGTTCCAAACCTCCTCCTGATTTCTACCAAGTTCTACAAAAGAATGCATTTTGCATTTGTTAATGTGTTATTTTAACATTTTTCCTACTATTATATACTAACATACCGAAACAAGTTTTTCTATCTCTGCCAAGAAAGGATCCTGCTGGACAAACGCAAATAGGGTTTCCGTTTGCGTCAATGATGCACTCGTGAGAACATCCCATTTCCTTCTAAAAATAAGACACATTTTTATCATATTTAAATTGCAACTTTTGCAAAATTTAAATAAAGAGCAATTACTCTGTCGCAGCGTAGATCAGCTGTTGTCTTTTTGTCCCCAACAATGCTAAAAGGACCTAGCACAATATTTCCCACACTTTTTTCAGCTTCATCTTTGACGGACCGTTTGAGAGGCATGTCCCTTTCACAATCCTGAAACACATAGGAATTATCACAAGATGTGTTATGTAAGGTGATGCAAACAGTTCTTACAATTTGACAATTTTCCACCATATTTTTCTGGCAGATATTCATGTTGCATGACATCCACAACTCCTGCTCTTCATCCTGTCCATCAGACCAACCGAAACCGAGAAAAGAAAAGGCAAATACATGCAGCTGTAATTTGATTGTCGATCGTAAGCGCGCCACAAATTCTTGCTTTCATAATAAAACTCATCTAATAGCTTACCCGCCTTCTACAACAGAAAATATTAGGACAGATTCATTTGGCGATTGCTTAACCTGGCAGGAGATTCCCTAAATGAAAAAAAAACTTGTTTGGATAAATTCGCTTTTCATAAAACTAAGTGATAGAAAAAGATTATTTCGCACCTGTAAAACCAAATCGGTATCGATGTCAACATTAATTTTCACACCAATGTAAACAGGAGATCCAATTGTTATTGTCCGTTCACTTTCGATTGTTATAAAAGTATCTGATGTGTAACGAGCCATTTCCATGACAAATGATGTTGAAGATTTGCCCAAATTGACAACAACGTGGCTACGTAAAAATAATTTGTTACAAAATCGTTACAACATTCTGATCAATATAAATACCGTTATATTTAGACTTTACCTTATCATAACCGATAGGGGTTGAGAAAGTGACACAACGTTGGTGCGATTGAACGAACACTGGAATTCTATGATCGATTGTTGGTCGCTGCGAGAAACGATGAGTGCACTTGATGATTCAATGAGCAACAATTTGAATGCTACAACAATCTCACTGTCGGTTTCCTGTAAGTAAATTATTATGTTGACAACAATCTATAATCGGTACACTATGACAAACTCAAATATATTTTTACATAGACATTAGCAGAGCATTGATCATGTCCACCAGTAAATTCCATTTCGTATGTGTCAGAATCATTATGTTTCACAGCAAAACAATTGACCAGAGGCTGCAGACCGTCACCGACCAGCTGTAGTTGTTGACCAGCTTCAGGCAACATATTTCGCACGTAAGGACCCGATAAGCTGAATAACGCAAGATATTTAAGTTCATAATTTTGTTCAAGCAAAATAAACTCAACCGAGAATTTGATTCTATGTGAATGAGGCGGAAACAGATGATGCCCCTTAAAAAGGCGAAATTAATTTTCTACAAATAAAAGATTACACTCCCGCTGATTGACTGCCACTTTTTGGGCATATACAAATGGTAATTTCAATGTAATAATAGTGGTACTCAACACTCCCCCTTTGTCTGGTGTTTGCCCTAATTTTTAAAGACCACCATCAAATAGATTTGTCCTTTCGTGAGAAATGTTCTAATTTAAACTTATGTTGCGTTTTGATTTAACAACATTCGCTTTGTTATCTAACTTTACAGGTCGGCCAAGAAGGTTTGTAACTTGACATAAAAAACAAACTTATCACAGAAAAAGATCACAGTGAGTTAATTCTGTATGAAAACTTTGGCACAATTAAAAATCGCTAGAATTTTGGCACAGGTGAAAATAGAAATTCAAGTACTTGAAATGGATCAGTAAATCGTGCAAAAATACTAATATTCATACAAATGCTTGTTCAAATTTTAGTGCAGAAATTTCTTCCTGTTGACCTTATGTTTTACGTTAAATGCATGGCAACCCTGTGCATCATCTCTAATTTTATAATTAGGTTTACATATTGTTTTAACTAACCTTGCTACAACACCGGATGATGAACATTCGGCCACAAATCCTGTTAAAAATCTGTGATTTAATGGATTGGAATAAATTCCTATTGTAAGCAAGTTTAAATAATTTCACTATGTAAAAGTGTCAGTCAGAGCGTCTAGAGCCCCCCCCCCGATTGGAATAAATTCCTATTGTAAGCAAGTTTAAATAATTTCACTATGGAAAAGTGTCAGTCAGAGCGTCTAGAGTACACTTTTAAGGTGGCATTCCTGTTTCTGGAAAAAGCGTTTTCGTAATGCACAGGTACTTTATGTGTTTGTAAATTAAACATGTGGTACTCGGCAATTTATGTTGTAAAAAGATAAATTTTTTTAAAGAACCTGTATTTCTGTTTACACTTCTTTCGATCCTAACAGAGAAACCTGAATATTGACCACTGTCATCCGCGGTCATAAACATTCGAAAACTTGACCCATAGGTTTCAAACTGTTGAGATTCATGTCCTGATATTTTTAGATTTGGATAGGAACTGTTGTCAGAAACCACCTGTAAACATTGCATGAAGTATTCCATTTAAGAATAAATATTCAGGGACCAACCCAGAGACAAATTTAGCAACGCAAAAAGGATGTGGACAAACGACGCGCACATTTAAAAGAAAAGTTTAAACTCGACCAATGTAAACGTATTATTTACACAATTTCATTTCCATTGCAGAATCATACGTTTTTCATAGGCGTCAAAATTGATTACATACATACTCACATAGACAAAATCATAGTTTTCTTCCATATTAAAGCTCTCAAAGTTGAACATGAATGGATCAGGCTCACTGGATGTAAACTCCCAGATACAAACAGAATCTGGTGCGTAGTTTTGAAGGTAGTTTGGTGGCTTAATCGTGACAGGGAGACTGTCGATAATTGTAACACCGCACAGATTTGAATTCACTAAATCACAACACAGCCAGTGTTAAAAGTGAGATATTTATTGTGAAGTCAAGGGTAAATTTTTTAGCCCCACTGAATTTCATTAATTAATTCTCCATTGGTGTAAAACAATTTGTTGACTGAGAGTTACTGCTACTGTTTAACATCACAAATGTTTTTTTGTTTTTTTGATGATAAAATGACTAATAAATCTACTGTATATTCGAATAGGACTATGATATTTGTGGTTTGAAAACAATTAAGGCACAATTACACAAATTTATGCTTAAAAATCAAATTTCTGTCATCTGTGGTGCGCAACAGGTTAAGTTTACATGTTAGACCTTTTATACAAACATATCATGTGGTTTTGGATTTTTTAATGTTTGTATGAAATACTAGCCAAATCAGTGATGGAACTTCTTAGTGCAGTGGTTCTTAACCGGTGGGAAATTTCCCAGTAGTGGGAAATTAAATGTTTTTAGAGGGAAATTATGTAAGTCAGGTAACCACACTCGGGCCCGAGGGTCGAACTCGACTTTGAATTATTCGTTGTAAGTTCCCCCCCCCCGTGGTTCTTAACCGGTGGGAAATTTCCCACTAGTGGGAAATTAAATGTGTTTAGAGGGAAATTATGTGAGTCAGGTAACCAAACTCGGGCCCGACTGTCGAACCTGACTTTGAATTAATCGTTGAAAGTTACTTTCCTAACATTTTTCCGCAACAATATGTAAGATTGATTTCAGCAAGGCTTACAATACACATACAAATCCAAAGGCCGTTTGTTACATCACAAACAAGACTAAAAGTATCAATGACTTTGCTATTGTGTGCAAATAAAAGTCTTTCCTTTGTTGAATATGATGCAATAAATGACTACCCCCCCCCCTGTAAGATTAATTTCAGCAAGGCTTACAAGACACATACAAATCCAAAGACCGTTTGTTGCATCACAGACAAGACTAAAAGAATCAATGACTTTGCTATTGTGTGCAAATAAAAGCCTTTTCTTTGTTGTTTGTGATGCAATAAATGACTATTAGCAAAAGGAGACTCTTCAATATTCCAAAAACTTGAATCTCTCACAGGAGCACTATTTAAACTAAATAAGATTGCAGTATACCTTTGGGGTTCCAGCTAAAATCGCTTCACAAAATTATTTCTTTTAAAGAATATTTTTTTGTTAAAGGAGGGCACAAAACATGATTTCAAAAAACAGGGGGGAAATTCGAAGTTGGTGGTTGACTTTTGTAGGAAACCACACCAAAAAGGTTAAGAACCACTGTCTTAGTGGGTTGTGATAAACTTCCCAAATTCGAACGTTCAAAAACGTGTTTTAGTCTTTTGGATATATGTTGTCGCAAGTTGAAACGATTTTAGATATATGTTGTCACATATAAATCAAAATGAAAAAATTTCATTGATTAAATCTGGAACCAGTTTTGATTTGAACTTGTCGTTATACTTACATGAAAATCACACGTTTAGCAACAAAGTTGCGTTATCGTATTTGGTTACTGTGGTAAAGAATGGAAACCGATTAAACTCCTTACCACCATCTATAGTGATGTTAACGGACGTGTCAGTTTCGTTGGTCACGCACTCAAAGTAAATGTTTGTAAAGCTGTATGCTATCACAGGCCCAGATGATGTCCCATCACCAATAAGTTCTCCAATATACTGACCAGTTCCTGCGTATACCTGGTCGGAAAACAAATGTAACAAAAAGTTTAGAAAAATAATATGAAAAAAACTAAAATAAAACACAGTTACCAAGAAAGATGCGTTATTGCTACTTCACTCAACATTTATATTTGGTACTGACAAAAAAATGTTTGAATGTTGCGACATTTTAATTAGCAAATTGTCTAAATGGTCCCCCCCCCCCAAAATAATATGAAAAAAACTAAAATAAAACACAGTTACCAAGAAAGATTCGTTATTGCTACTTCACTCAACATTTCTATTTGCTACTGACAAAAAATGTTTGAATGTTGCGACATTTTAATTCGCAATTTGTCTAAATGGTACCCCCCCCCCGAGATTTAACTGCAAAACTCGCTTATCCTGCTTAAAGTCATAATTTATACTGTTGCACTGTTCTCACATCTCCATTCATGACAAAAAAGAAATAAACAAAAGTTTGATATGTACGTACTGATATGTAAGTG